>QLPD01004502.1:0-25073 GCA_003314085.1 Hymenopellis raphanipes
TGCCACCGAGCAAGCTCGAAGTACGGAGGTGGAGTACGGGCGTGGCGCGTTTGCTGACGACGCCGTGCGGACAGGTGTGTTCTTCATGCTCTCTCTTCTTTTTCTGATTAGCTGATTGATTATTCGTGTTCGTCTTCGTTCAGCAGAGTTCCGGCTTCTAAGTCCTGCCAATGCAGGCACCAAAGTCGACATCGCGCAAATATGATTAACGGACGCCACGCCAACGCCGACAACGAACGCGACGCCGACACCGACAGTGAACGCGACGCCAACGCCGGTAACGAATGCGATGCCAGCAGCGACATCGATGCTGACAATACGGCCTACAACAATCATGATGCCCTGCCTTCCACCTCTACTTCTCTTTCCTCTCTTCTCTTCATCATCCCCCTTCCCATTCCTTTCAGTGCAGGTATGCGGGTTGCTCATTTGAGCATCCCGCGCCTCCCTGAAACGAAATACTATGATCATGGCGATCCGAGTCAGAACCGTGACTCGATCCGCGGATCGGATTGCTTTCACGGATCGGATCCTCAGGCGATCCGGATCGCAGGACGGAACCACGAATATCCATGAAAAGGAGATCCGGTTCGCGATCCATGGCGGTCTCTAACATTGAACAGGTATACTGAGTACACGTAGAGGTGTCTTAAGTATATGACTTGTTCATAGGCTACCGTGAGTGTACTCAAGTTGACTATTGAATATACTCAAGTTGATTATCGAGTATACTCAAGTCGACTATCGAGTATACTCAAGTTAACTATAAAGTCAACTTGAGTCGACCAGGGTACCTAGATGCCCTCTCATCAACTAGATATAGGGACACATCCTTAAGTCAACTAGATGCCAAAGTGATTTTCCTGATGTGGATCATTGGGATGTCCTACAAGGACTACAATAATGCGACGATTTGCGTCTAAAATGATTCGTGGTTGCCTAGAAATAAAAATCAACTTTTTTGCCCAGCAGGAACCAGTAGACTTCCTTACCCCCCTTCCCAGTCTATGACGGTATGTCCTAACTCCAACAGCTCATTCAGCCTCTCCAGCGGCCACTCTTCGGTATCCCATTCTGTTCGCTCGCCCTGCCATTCCCGCATAGGCGGGTCGTAATCTGTTAGATCTGCTACAGCTTCCCGGGTACGACGGCTGGAGCTCTCCTTTGGCGAACGACGTCGGGAGAGAAGATGGGGAGGTGTGGAATTTAGACGGTGATCTGTGCGGGCTTGACGGAGCGTGGCACGCCTTTTACTATTGCGCCTAGTCTTGGGAGTGGTGCGACTGTCCGTAAGAGATTTGTTACCCTCCATGACCTCGGGCCTGGACTTCCGCTTGCGCTTATGACTACGCTTGGAGGATTGTGGAGTACCCTCTGGGTCTAGAGTGGAAGAACTGGCAACATTCTCTGTACCCAGGGTGGGTAAATCAGGCAACTCGTCAAGAAAAGGCGGAGGAGACGGCGAATACACGCGCAGGGGGGGCGTGTCTGATCTGGTAAATGCGGAGGCAGGGAGAGTGAGAGGAGTTGGAAGATCTGTGTGTATGATAGGGTTGGGAGTGGGCGAGGAAACAGGGGAAGCCTCTAAAGAGGTCAAAGGTGACGTCCAGGCTGAGGTCCGAGGCGATGTCCAAGGCTCTAACGGAGACGATGGCAGCATATGCGTGTAAACATTGTCGTTGTCCTGTGTCATGGACAGTTCCAGGTCTTGGAGACGTTTCTGGAGCAGATCTTGAATGGTGCTGCTCTGTACATGGATTGGTTCGCACTGGGAAGTCGTATAAGGTGAAAAGACGCGATTAGAACGCGTCGTACGCTCTACGGGAAATGGTCAGACAAGTTCAAAACGAGAATGGGTGACCAAGGGAACGTGCAACAAAAAAAGCACCTAGGTGTCCGCAAAGCGTCCAACAGTGGCAACAACTAGGGCAAGTATGCTGCACTTTGGATCCGCCAAGTGCGGTAGGCCTACTCATGCAGCGTACCCGAGGAATAAACGCGCCTGGGTGTCCGCAAGGCGTCCAACGACCAGGGCAAGTACGCTGCACTTTGGACCCGCCAAGTGCGGTAGGCCTACTCACGCAGTGTACCCACATCAGGAAAAGCCTATATGCTATAAGGCATCTTAAGATTAATGGCAACGGAACATCAAACTATAAGCTCCAAAAAGCTCTTAAAGCTCTAAAGGCAGCTTAAAGCTAGTGTATCATTGTCATCAAACTTAAGACAGCAAAAGGCGGCAAAAGACGTCTAAAAGTGACTTAAGATGTGTGCTTCAACAACATGTATCCTTAAGCAACTTAAGATTGAGGGCATTGTTGCTATCAACTTAAGATGCAAAAAGACCTCTTAACACACCTTTATGCATAGAGTCTAAAGGCTTATATCCTTATGCAACTTATAATGACATTCAGAGGATGCCACATCAATAAATTCTGTTTTATACATCCATGCACATTTCAATAATACCTGATCCCATTGAAAATACAGCAGTTACAGCGAAAGATACTACTACTAAATCCTAACTACTACTACTTGAGCAGCACGTGCTGTAGGAGAACAACGGTTAGTCATTCGAGCCTTGACAGTAAAGCGAAACACAACATAAGTCTCCTGCTCCACTACGCCGGCAGCAAAGTTGGGTATCATGACAAGTAAGGCTTTAGAAACAGCGGTTAAGGTGTCGTGAGGGTAATAGAAAGGGTGTCGTTCGCTCTCGCCCCTCGAAGAAAGATCAAAGAAATATAGCCCGCCTTCGAAGAGACTCCGAGAACGAATATTCGAGGTAGACCTGACCACGAGTGTCGGGTGTTTAAGGGTACACCCGGGTGTACCCGCACTCGGCACTCGAGTGCCGAGTGTTTGTCATACTCGAGTAGAGTGGCACCAAGGGTGTCCACTCGAGTGCGGGTGTCCGGCCTTGCGCCACGAGTACCCGTGACTCGGCAATCAAGAGACATATTTAAACTTATTTTATGAAATTTTTCTAACCTAATCGCATCCTTATGTTGCCTAAAAAAGACATGCGCGAGAATTTATGCAGATCCGGCGCTCCGGCCCGAGACCCGAAAGGCCGCGTAAGCGTCTGTCGAGTCATTTCTTCATCTTACCATCACTACTCTCTGTCTCTCCACACCTCACCGACGACGACGACACAACAGCGACCACGGCGCTCGACTTTGAGTTGGCGCCCGTGTTTTGGAGAACGACTCTGAGTCGTCTCCATGGATACGTCGCCATTCGGACGCGTAAGCCCTCGCAAGCGAGGCAGCAGGACGCGCACAGCGATATTGGCGCTCGCCTCTGAGGCGGCGTCTGTGTACTAGAAGCAGGAGATATCACCCGCCATGCTGAACAGCATGCTTGAAGAGCGGGGAGCGGTGGATATGGGTGCCACGTCATCTGCTGTTGACGTGGCGGGTTGGTATGTTCTATTCCTTTCATTTTCACTCTTCGCGGCGTGTATAGACGCCGTCAATGTTGACTATACTTTACAGATTACATCTCTCATGTACGGGTAAGCCCTCGAACGAGGCGCCATATCCGTAATCCTATCCCCCCAACTCCTCTTCCTCATACACACCCTCGCGTCAGTATCATCATGCAGCGCCTATGCTCCCCCCGCAATTGCTGGGGGATGCGGACGAGGCATGAAATGACGACGAGTGGCGGCACACTCGAGTGCGTCAAACACCCGCGAGTAGGGTGTGCACTCGAGTGCTGGACTCGAGTGTCACTCGAGTGCGGGTGTCCGGCGTAGAGCCACGAATGACCCGCCCTACGAGTGCGAGTGCACCCGAGTGCACACTCTTGGCCAGGTCTAATTCGAGGCAGCCCGTCACATACTGCTATGTGCGTCGACAGCGCCATGTGGAAATGATTTGCTGTCCGTCTCTGGGATGTACGCCGTTATTCATCCCAGAGTCGGGTCAGCTTCTGCGAGTTGAAGTCCAGGAAGTAGCGCGAGAGAAGAGACAGTGCAACGGGCAAGTCTTGTATTTCGAAGATGCGCGCTGTGGACTGTGGAAGCATGTGTGGAGATAATCGTACGGACGCCGGAGCCGTCTTGGATGGCCTTGATTTTGAGACCGGTGTGTGCGATGATGGCGCCGATGGGGTTACGGGAGACGAGGATATAGATGGAGGTATGGGGAGAGGAGGGAGAGGAAGGAATGGGTGACGTCGGACTGGAAACGTAGTCGGGTATTAGAACAGGTGTAGGGCAATCAACAATGAAGTCCCAAAACACACCTTCAACCGCAGCGTCACCCCCACGCGGCGCATCGTAGCCGTTGGTGCATCGGAGCCATCGGCGACACCACCAGACATTGGAAAAGTGACCGCATCCGAGCCTGCGAACGACAACATAGCGGCCATTCGGAAAAAGTATCGTCAATATGAACTGGAGGGTAGCCGCCCTTGACGGGACAACACGAAACAAAACGTCTTCGTCTTCGGCTGGCAGAGGAATAGGAGCCGTGAGACATCGTGGCTTATCTCTTGGAGTGAGCGAGTCCTCGTCACCTAGGACGTTGTCGTGAGGCTGTTCGTCCCGGCCAATTGTCCTGGAGTCGTGCTCAAGCGCGAGCTTGGCATAAGCAGAGTCACCTAAAATCTTGTTAGTAACCAAAGGGATAAACTGGATCCGGATGGAACTTACGGAGAGCGAGTCGCTGGAGCCCTGCAGCCTCGGCTTACGCATTCTACGGAGATTCAGAAGGTGCCATAGATGAGCGCCGTGTCCCTGCGTCACTTTGGAGTGTAGGGCAATGTGGGGGTAAAAGGAGAGAGCAGTGATGTATGCCGCCCACCTTAGAGGGCTTACGCGTCATCGACGATGGCACATCACCGTCGCTGTCGCCGGCGTTGCTATTGTCATTCTGGCGGGCATGAAAACGATGAAAAAAAAAATGAAAAAAAATACGTACTTGGGTGCTGCCTCGCCAGCAGACGGGCAACATCATTTCCACTCGTCTAGCCAATCCAGGTGCGGGTGCCCGTCTTGGTAGATGACACCCGCAGGATGATATGCCGCCCGTCGTCTGGGGCTTACGCGTCCATTCGTCCGGAAGCTACGATGGCCAGCCAGCGAAAACGGCTTGGTGGTCGGGTGAGGTAGACGATGCAAAGTCGGCCTCCCTGACACTTTGCAACGACTCAAAGTCGGTTGCGGGTGTCGCAGCAAGCGTCTATGACGTTGCTGTTGATAGATGTAGGCGGGGTTTGTCGTCCAGAGCCACGTTGATATCGATAGTGATGGTGGGAGGAAAAGAGGACGATACAAAAATGTTCGGATTTGCCGTTCGAGTAGCTCTCAAATTCGCTGCCTGTCTGGGGCTTATGCGGAGGCTGATCCATCCAAGACACGCCCTGGTTGAAAAAAAAAGCGAGATCTGGGGAGTACAGTCGAAAATGTTATGGTTGGGAGCCACACCCGTGTATGCACAACGAGCAGCAACTCGTCCTGCGGTCTCCTCTTGTCTGCGCCGCTAAGCTCCTTTCCGTTGAGCGGATAGTCGTTATTATCTCCTGCGGCCTCGTTGGAGGGCTTACGCGTCCAACGGGGCCGCTGTCCAAGTCGGGTCAGAGGGAGACGACGCAAAGTCGGTCTCCGTGACCATGGAAGACGATACAAAATCGGTCTTCCCGGCACTGTGCAACGACACAAGGTCGGTTGCAGACTCGGCGGTCCAGAGTTGCAGTTGTCCGGAGCGTTGATGGTGGTGGTTACAAGGGATCATATGGGAAAAGTGATCGAATCCAAACACTGGTTTGGATTCACGGTTCATGTCGCCGCCGCTAATTCTGGGTGACGGCGACAATGATTCTTCTCTGGTCAGACAGAGATAACCATGTTAAATATATTCCAAATAAAATTTGGGCAGCCGGCGTGTTGTAACGAGCTAAAATGCTCATTGTATACAGATCTGGATGGGATACTTGCTATGTAAGCAAGTATCCGCTCATTCCTTTCAGAACTGCTCCCGGAAACAGGCTGGATTTACAATAGCCATCTACTTCGAGATATTCCGATGGTGTTTTCGCGACTCCGGGCTCCTCGTCGTCGTTCCGAGCAGCGATGAAGATGCTCCGAGCGTTATTCGGCATTTGCCGAATTGTGCTCTAAGCCCTTTGCTCAGCGTCTCTCGTCTCCTACCTCCATGTCATCAACGACGAGCTGCCTGCAGCCTCGGATTTTTTTCCTGCTTGTTCTCCTTCTCCTTGTCTCTTATGCTTTCACCTCTTCATCTCCGGACTCGTCCTCGTGGCTTCCAACAGCCGTTCAACTTTTCGTTTTCGTGGCAGTAAGACCAGGAGTCTTACAATGAGGCAACCGCACAGCACAAGATGGATGCGCCATTGCGCCGGGAGAGTTCACGCTAATTCAGAGACAGGGCTTGCTGTCGAGCAGGCTTCGATGGGTTGGATTGGCGCGCCGTGTTGCCTGCTGGCGATGCGGCGCTACTTAGTGTGTTCTTTTATGTTGACTTTTCCATTTATTTGTTCACGTCCTGCCTAGTGCATCAATCAACCGTTCATTCTCCCCCTCCTCTTGAACCGTTTATTCCCTTTCCCCCCCGTTTGACGCTGATTCCGTTTGCTCTCAGAAAATCGCCCAAGTCCATTCTGCCGCCGGCACTTGAGGCTGACGTGGCCTCACGTGCCCGTTGGTTTAAATTCCGATCGAACGCAGGTCTCCGTCACAAGACTTCTTCTTTCACCACCACTTGACCATCATATAAACCTTCCGACTGCTGCCATTGACAATGCGACGCTGCCTTGCGCACGTCGGCCTCTGTGACGCGCTGCCTTGTGCACGTTGTCATGCTGTTGCGGATTGTCCTCCATTTGAGAACCCACCGGTGAGTAGTCGGCTGTATCTTTCTACGTTCTCCTGACCGTGTTACTGGTAGCCCGACTACGCTCAAGGTCATTGACGACTACATCACTCGAGGACGATGCAGTCAACAACGATGACAGTCCCCGCTTCCGCCTCAACAAGCACTGAGGACCTCGACACCCACGGAGGACTACAACACGTACCAAGGACATACCGAGGACTACGACACCCACCGAGGACGAGGACCACGAGATCAAGCCTGCTGGGGATGATGGCAAGACCACCGAGGATGATACCAAGACCACTGAGGACGACATCAAGACCACCATGGATGACATCAAGACCACCGTGGACGACCTCAAGACCGCCGAGGACGATATCACGACCACCGTGAACGACATCGAGACCACCGTGGACGACCTCAAGACCACCGAAGACGATACCACGACCACCGAAGACGATACCACGACCGCCGAGGACGATACCACGACCGCCGAGGACGATACTACGACCACCGTGAACGACATCGAGACCACTGTGGACGACCTCAAGACCACCGAAGACGATACCACGACCGCCGAGGACGACATCGAGACCACCGTGGACGACCTCAAGACCACCGAAGACGATACCACGACCGCCGAGGACGATACCACGACCGCCGAGGACGATACTACGACCACCGTGGACGACCTCAAGACCACCGAGGACGATACCACGACCACCGAGGACGGTATCACGACCACCGAGGATGATATCACGACCATCGTGAACGACATCGAGTCTACCGTGGACGACCTCAAGACCACCGAGGATACCACGACCGCCGAGGACAATGACCACTGAGGACAACATCGAGACCACCAACGATGACTGGCAGGAGTACAGTGGACCAGGATATGGATATTGTCCTGATTATCGACATTTTTGTAGATTATTGTTGTTGTGTTGATATGATGTTATGCTGAATCTGATTTCAATATTTACTTTTGTGAACTATTTTGTGTAATGTTGGCTGCTTCAGCATTTGCAAGCCAGCATGAAGGTATTCAGAATAGAAGGCAGTATGAAGCTACTCAGAAGGCAGTATGAGGGTGTTTGGAAGGGAGTATGAAGACACTTGGAAGGCAGCTTAAGATAAGGTTCATGGCAACATATGCTTTAAGTTAACTTTGTAGCGCTTGACGGACAACAAGAAGGCAGCTTTAGTAGCTTTTTAAGTGCTTTTTGAGTTGCCGAAAGGCTGTCTGAAGACAACTTAAGACAAGGTTCACAATGACGTATGCTTTAAGTCAGCTTTAGAGAGCTTTTAGAGAGCTTTTACAGTATCTTAAAGTGTCTTAAGATGCTTAAAAGATGTCTTAAAGAAGCTGTTAGCGTGAACCTTGGCTTTAAGCTCTTTGCAGCTTATTTAGCATTCTGAACTTTTTATATCCTAAGACGCTTTAAGTTGCTTAAAGTTGCCTTATAGCATATAGGCCTTTCCAGATGCACTACA
The DNA here is from genome assembly GCA_003314085.1 of Hymenopellis raphanipes. Lineage (NCBI taxonomy): Eukaryota > Fungi > Basidiomycota > Agaricomycetes > Agaricales > Physalacriaceae > Hymenopellis > Hymenopellis raphanipes. The sequence continues at coordinate 8,340 of QLPD01004502.1, forward strand.
AGACAAAGAAACCGAAGGAGGTGCATGACACTCACCAGAATCGTGGGAAGTCGTAGCCATAGGCGCCGGTCTGCGCAGACTCCGGTAGGTGGTGGTGGTGGAAAGCTAAGTAAAGACAAAGATTGTAAACGAATATACGCGACTCCATAACGGTCAGGTGATCCAACTATCCAGACATGCATCTGGCTCACATAAAGTACAGGTCTCAAAACTCATCTAAAAAATACAACTACATACGGACCATTGATTAGCCTTTATTCAAAGATGTTTTACACCGACGTTCCTCCAAAAATGTGAGTGGAATATCATGACATAACTATCTGGTTCTCAAATGGTCTCACAGAAAGTACAGGGAGAAATATCGATCTATGCGCTTCTAGATAAGTTCGTCTACTGTTTTAAAACCAAAACAATGAATTCTATGTGTTTAATATGAGGGCATCGCCAGACGAAGGTTTTGCAAAGGAGACATCCTGATCTGACCTGCTTGATCAAGGTTGTGGACATCGCTTTGGGACATGAACATAGTTAGTTACCTATGATACATGAAATTTACACTGTGATTCAACATCTAATACTCGCAAGTGAAGATCCCGAAATTTCTTCAAAAATATACAACTATGCTAGCAGTGGTACTTTGTGTGAGACCCAACGTTGATTGCTGATCGATCAGTTTGATCGACCCTACGCAGCTCTCCTTCCTACCACCACTATGGGCTTTCGCAAGAAAATCGGTCATCCACGCATACTCGCCAACGCCTCCGAACGCGCTCTGGCTCAGGCGCATTCGTATCTCCAATATCGACGGAGCCATGGATCTGAAATTCGGGAGAGGAAAAGAGAGCGTTATCTCTTGCAGCAGTGTAAGGATCCGCAGAAGTGCGTACCTTAGTTGTCTTTCTCTGCAATTGAGCTCACATAGCGCCAAAGGCTTGTTGAACGCCGTTTGAACCATCCTCGTTCGCCTACTCCTACCATGGACAATCCCATCGGCGCCCAAGCGTTGCTGGAGCACATACGCAATGCTCGTCACATTCTGTTCCCGGAAATTATCGACACTCTCCCCGCCTAGCGTGAGGCCTTGATAACTGCAAAAAAAGGGCGCGCATTAAAGACACAGAAGGCCGAGTTCAAGGCGGCACTCGAAGGGTACAGAGTTTACATTTTGCGTACTCAGGATGCTTTGGACACTCTGAGGGAGCAGCACATGGATTCAGATGGAGAGGTCCAAGAGGCAGAAGGAATTCTGGAGGAGTGTCAGGAGGCTTGATGGAGTTGGTGGAATGTCTGGGCTGATGTCACTGAGGCAAAAGGGGAGGAGGAGTAGAGAGGGTCTTATGTTCACACATACAAGTTCATTGTTGTCAGCCTGGTCCTACATTGTCACACAAGTTTTATGCCAAAGGTTTCTTATGAATACTAGCAGCCAAAAAACACGTTGAATTGAAAGAAGTATGATAGTAAACTACTTCAACCGATATAATCGGGCTCGCAATAGGCGTTTGACGCCCGGTCATCTGAATATGGGCCGACTTGCAACCACGCCTCCTGAGAACTGGCGTTCCAAAGCTCGAGGTTCTCCAGTGTCAAAGGAGGATTGGGAGCATCAACGTCGATGGGATCTTGGGCTGGGGCAAAGATCCGGAACCTCTCCTTGAGAATGGATTCGTGAGCTCGAGTCATTTGGATGAAGTGAAGGACGTGGGATGACCACAGGTTGATAACGTCCCAGTGTTCCTCATCGCTATCCCGGAATCAACAAACGTTACATGAAGAGTCAAAAGAACTCACTGGACGTCTGCCTCCGGCACGTCCACTATGTCCGCCATTTTCTCCGCTGTATTGAAGCGAGCAAAACAGCGAAAGATGGTATCCGACTCATACCAGTGGGTGTCATGGTCGAAGTCTCCAAAGGCTTGGATAACTTGTCAGGGCGGAGTGAGAGGGTTGACATGAGCGAAGAGTAGTCGATTGTGTTCCAGCCTGAAAGAGTACATCTGCAAAAAGGTTAGTTAAGTTTTGAATTTTGATTCAAGGGACAGAACAACGCATCCTTCTTTCCTTGTCTGTCAACTCCTCAATGAAAAACTTGGTGATGAATTCATCAACTTTGGCGAGGAATTGCTGTTTTTTCGCATCTGTACTCTTCTGCACCTGCAGGAAATACGGACGCAGGAAGCGGAGGCAGTGAAGAATTCCCAGATTGGGGGTCTGTGTCAGGTAAGCCGTATAGCGCCCCTTGGACTCGTTGGCAAAGATGTATGGAGCCCAGATGAGATTCGTGGGAGGAACGACGTTGACTGGGACGCGACGCCGGATGGCTTCGGGAACGGCGCGTAGCAGCGCCGTGTATGGCTGGTCATTGTCCGGATTGTCCGTGTCCCAGTCCGGGGGCAAACACCTGTAGTTGTAGATATGAGCGTCTCTCCTGGCTGTAGCCACAAAAACCTGTTGTCTCTAAACATGTCTATAGCCAGGTCTATGGCTACAGCCAGAAGTGAGCCTCATAGTCTAAGATCACATGTTTAGGCACAATACATCATGTGATCAGGCACAATGCATTACATAATGTTAGGACAGTTTTTTAGGTTAGGTGTTAGAGTTAGGGTTAGAGGTTAGGGTTAGGGGTTAGAGGTTAGCTGGTTAGCTGGTGAAAGACGTCAAATAATCACACTGTAGGAGTAGTCTAATTAAGGTATTTACTTCATGAACACCTTCCTTAGGGCAAGCATAGCTTGCCCTAAGTGAAGGACAGCATTTGAGTTTAAGAAGAGAGTATGTATATAATGCTAAAAAGACTAATGTATATTAAAGATCTTTGGCTTAGTGGTTAAGGTGTCTGTCTAATTGATTACATATGCATGGTCACAGGTTCAATCCCTGCTGGTTGCATTTTATTTAATAATTGATTGAGTAACATTAAGCTCATTTCTGGCTTTAGCCAGAGGTGTGGCTACAGTCAGCCTGGGTGTAAACAGTTTCTCTGGCTACAGCCATAGTAATGAGGCTCATATTTACAGCTAGGGCTCGGGCAAAGCGATGATGGGGACGAGCTGTGCCATGGTGGGGAAAAAGCGGCGGAGTTTGATACGGAGTTTGATACGTTGCTTCCGTGTCGATCAGATTTCTGATCGCCTCAGCTACTCTTGACCATGACCTTCATGCGTTTTCGCTGCACTCCGCCGTATTACCCAGCTTATTCGCACAGGACTACGCCTGTGAAAGATGTCTCGCGGTTCTATATCGTGCGTAAGGGAAAACATGCCGGAATTTATACACAGTGGTGAGTACCTTTTCCATTGCAGAGAGGTTTGCCTGAAATTAGTTTAGGGCCACCTTGCCAGAGGAGTGCCAGAGCGGGCTCAAGACTCCAAAATGCGACAAGTGGTCCCAAGTATGTACGATGTGGTCTGATCATTGCATCGCACATCACAAGCACGCGGAGACCACACCCTACGAGACGGACGATGAGCTGTTCGCCGCATGGGCGTCGGAGTGCTTGGCCTCTGAGTTGAGCCGGTTTGAAGACGATTCACTTCCTGCGAGCACCCCGAGCACCGACGTCGCCTCGGGTGCAGATGATAGTGCGGATCACATCGAGGTTGAGGTGCAGCCTGTATCTCCTGCACCATCTAGACGACTGGGAGCCGCCAGCGCTGCAGGCGGAAGCGTTACTTCTCCTACCTCTTCCCGTGCAGCTCGATCTCAAGTAGGCTCCATCACATCACCCGTATCTCCGCCTAACCGACCCCAGTTGACTATTCCCATGTCTCTGTCTACTTCTCATCTTCCAAATCCACTATCCTCCCCATCCACATCGTCGTTCTTGGACACCGCCTCTAGCAGTTTCTCTAGGTTAACCGTTGGAGAGCCTGTCGAGAAGTTTTATCTGGCAGAGTACAAAGGCAATCGTGTAGCATGCCGCGATGGGTAAGTTTTTCCTTTGCTTCTGATAACATCGTTGTTGATGTGCGTTCTCAGACTGGAGCTATTGAAACTTTTGGAAGGGATTTCCCCAAACACTGCTGAAGTCAGTGCCGTACATTTATCTCTGAGTAGAGCTTCCTCGTGGCAGCGCGGCGAATAGGCGCTAATAATTGTGTTGCTGTTATATGACTTAATGAGTAGAGATTTTTTCTTATAACTTTCAGCTGTGTGGAGTGAAGGCCTTGGAACTCAATCCCGGCCAGCTTATATTAGGGGTGTATATGTAAACATATTGACAACATTCTAGACTGTTGACTCTTGCTTGATCGGTTACAATTTTTGGTACATGTTTCTCTTTGCTCCCAAAGGACCGCGCTGACAATTTCCGAAGTCCAAAAATGGTGAATCCTGGTAGCTTTCCTGGAAAACGGGGCGTATACCTTCTCTCTCAGGCGGCTGCCTATTCGGAGGCGGTCAAACAAGATAAGGGACCAGACGCCATCTTACGAATTCAATGGGGCTACTTCTTGCGGTTTCCCTTAACAATGACGGACACGGAGGAGCCGTCCGACGAGGCTATAGCTGCTGTGAATGACACAGCACAGCTCCCTGACCGCCTACCACCCAAGGAGGAGAACTTTCCAGAAGGAGGGTATAAGAAAGCGTTAGACTTGTATGATGCGTTGACAAAGAAGGAGAAGCAGTTGATGGAGGTATGTGATCTTCTATGGACTTATACACCCGCTCACCAATATGCAGAGCATCAAGCGACGTGTCAAATACATACACAAGATCAGTAACAAGACCAGGGACAAGGGAGCCACAAAGGGTGTCTCCACCAAAGCCTCCACGAGGAAGTCCTCCGCTAAGAAACCCCGAAAGACCTCCGCGGTCGAGCTGTGGTTCAACGAGAACAAGGACGCCTTTCTGGAAGAGTTTCGCACGGAAATACTGCTGCCGACGTTTGGACCACCGGAGAGCTATACGACGGAGGTGCAGGAGGAGGTGAAGCAGAAGAGAGGGGGCCTGATGATGAGCTACAGAGGTGCATGTTTCAAGGCTCTGAGTCAGGAGGAGCAGGACCAGTGGGAAAAGAAGTCCAAGGAGAAGCTGGAATAAGAGCAAGCGGAGTTTATGCAGGAGTTAGAGGAGGGCCCATCGAGAGACACCGAACACGTTCAAGAGTACGTTTTTTTCTTGCCGTCTTTGCATTCTGAACTAACGGAGTTCTTTAGAGCTATTGATAACTTAGCTTTTAAAATGCAGAAATTCTTAGATGAGGTTCAGGATGAGACTGGATGGAACCTGATATGTTTTGGAGGTGAACCAGAGCCGTTGAACGGTGAATGGATGAACATGATGATGTAAGTCTTCTTGGACTCTAATGAAATACATACTGATCCTGCTCAAGTGCATATTCTGGAGAAAGTACGGGAAGTCCTGGTCTCAATTTCGTGCAAAGTCACACGTTCTACAAGAACAGTCTGAAGCCAGCCTTCAGAGATTATCTCAAAACATGTTACAGTAAGTGACTGTTTAACTGATGTGATAGCTACAACTTATGCCAATTATTAGGTGTGGACGCCTGTCGTGCAATGGCACTTTCCAATCCGGAAGATAAGGCCCGGGACCCTGACGTCGAATACGGGAGCGTGACAGTGTCCACTCTCTATGAAAACTCCTCTCAGAAGGACCACTGCATGAAGAGCTCAGATTTTTAAGTGAGAAATGTAGTGAAAAAACCTTTCCATTTTTAACTACCTTTTTAAGTTAAAAACCTCTTAAATATAATTAAAATATTTTTAAGCAAAATTTACTATGCATGGATTTTTCGTAAAAATATCCTAATTTACTCAAATTATCTGTGAAAAATTTTAAATATATTTAATAAAATTTTAAGTTAAAAAACTAGTTAAAAATCAATAAGTTTTTTAACTACATTTTTCACTGAAAAATCTGAACTTTGCATGCAGTGGACGCGTCCAATACGGCCTCCCCAAGAAGCAATGTTGAACCTTTGGATGTGAATAAGTCTTCAATTCGCCTGGCTTCTCCAACTCGCCCGACTTCTCCAATTCGCCCGGCTTCTTCAACTCGCCCGGCTTCTCCAACTCGCCCGGCTTCTCCAACTCGCCCGGCTTCTCCAATTCTTCCCACTTCTCCAACTGGTCCCACTTCTCCAAGTCCGGTTTCACGGCCTGTTTCTCTGATAGTGATGTCTAGACCGGCATCTCCTATGATGAGAGCTCCCACTCGCCTAGAGGAACCTACGGGACCAGTGCCTCCGACTCGCCTAGCATCTCCAGCCCCCAGGTCACGTCCCATGTCTCCGGTGGTTATATCTAGACCAGTATCTTCCATGATCAGGTCTCGGGTCCCCTCTCCCAAGCCAACATCACACCCTGTCTCTCCCATCATGCAGTCTCGTCCTGCTTCTCCAATGGCGATGTCGCGTCCGACTTCTCCTATTCCAGTTTCTGGTGCAGTCTCTCAAATACCCGTATCAAAGTCAGGGAGGTCAAGGAACGACAAACTTAAAAACCCTTCCAACAAGCGAAGTCGGCAAACGGAGAATCAGGAAAATGCAGAGACAGAGAACCTGGAGCCGCCTGCTTCCAAGCGCACTAGAAGGGCGCGCGCCTCCAAAGCCTCCGATAACGTGGGACAGGTGGTGGGCGGGACTACGCCTTCCAATTCCGAACTTGACGATAAGACACTACTCTGCCTCCAAGCATTTCAGGCAGTCAACTACGGTGTCGAATGGGAGGGTCTAGTAGAGAAGTGGAAAACCTTTGAGTCTCGAGTAGAGCTCCTTTTAGGGTCTCTTCCTGTAGGCTGTCCCAAGGATAATACAGGGCGACCACCTGTGGTATCACGTTGGATTGCTTCAGCTCGAAGATGGCCTTGGGCAGTTCCTAAGCAGGATGCGGAGAAGATGAGGAGAGACGTATTGGCTTGGTAGACTTTTTTGCAGCCGGCCGAGCGTATTAGAGAGGAGGAAGATGGGGTGAAGGTTCTTGTGCGTCAGGAGGATGGATTCACCTTCGTCCAGGCTTCAAGCACCACTATAGCCTCCGACTCATGGGATATCTTGAGAGTTCGCAGAGCCTTGGGTTTTGTCAACGTTCTTGTGGCCATGTTCTTCTGGCGCAATACCTTAGAAAAATTCCCGCTAGCAAGAGTACCTCCAATCGGCGAGCTAGAATGGATTGGGAGCAGTTCATGCAAGAGTGGGTAGGAGTAGTTTCTGATATAAGCTATGTGTTGGGACTGCTATAGTGACCTTAGACTACTTTTAGAGTTTTACTGATATTTATATGATATAGACACGTAATAGATCAATATAGACTTAAGATCTCCAGGGTACTCCTTCTGAAGTGTGGCGCAATTTCCGTTAATCATTATTTTACTAGGGGGTGAGTTTATTTACATGGTTTTGAGGTTTTTATGAAGTTTGAAAATTACGCCACACTAGATGATATCTCCCTCCTCCCCTCTATATTATCTATTACATGTATTTTAATCTTCCCTCTTATCCCTCTGATCATTTCTATCTTTGATGTTACCCCTTCCCTCTCCTCTCTCCTCTCTCCCAGACCTGCTATACACCACCCTACACCCTATTCTATCCTTCCCCCGAAGCTAGCAGTGCATCAGTACCTCACCTCACCCCACCCCGCTCCAGAAGCCCTCGCCCGGACCCAGACCCTCCGCACTCAATTTCACGCCACCCCTTCCCCTACTCATTTAGGAAGGATCCCCGCTACCCACCTGACCCCCCAAAACAGCCCAGAACCCACCCCACCCCGCTCCAGAAGCCCCCACCCCGGACCCGGACCTCCCGCACCCTATTTCACGCCACCCTCTTCCCCTACCCATTTAGGAAGGATCTCCGCTACCCACCCGACCCCCCAAAACAGCCCAGAACCTGCCCCACCCCGCTCCAGAAGCCCCCCGCCCCCTTACCAGCCAAATCCCTGCTATTTCCGCCCTCTGCCAATTGACAGCCTACATGCATCCCATAGGGCTGGCAATTGACAGGGATTGATACATGAATATGGCTTATAAGGCTGCCTCCTCCCACTCAGGGCTCTGAGAAGGCGTCTGAGGAGGCCACCTATCAGATCGAGGTGGTAATGATGGCGCTTAAGCGTGCATTCCCGGCCGCTGTGTTGACAAAATTGATGAAGTACCTCTCTGCTGAAATTAACCCTACATTTCCTGGCGACGGCGGTCGTGATGCAGTACGCAGGGAGTCTGCCGCGCTCGATTGACTGGAAGCCATTGCCGTCAAGTTCCGCACAATCCTTGGTAACATGCTCACCAGTCGCCGTGATGCTCTTCGTATGTCCGAATCGGCTATCATCACACGCTGGGAGGACGAGGAGCGCTTGTGTGATGTGGAAGATCGCAAGTTCGATGATGAAGTCGCCCGCCTGTTTGGTACCTCCCATAGGGACCCCACCCCTCCCCCTCGCGAGCAACATGCTTCACCGTATTTCGTCGCTGCGCCATTGTCATCTCGTTTGCGTGGACCTCCTCCATCGTTAATTGGGCCAGGAACCCCCGAGAATCCTGCTAGGTTCGTATCTCGGCGGGATACCTCTCAGAGTTCGGTGCCCTCTTTGACATTGTTGGCACCGTCGACCGCGCCTTCTTCACGTCCTTCATCTCCAGTTCAGGCGGCGGGACGCTCTAGTTTGCCGTCACAGGACTCATCTTTATCCAGTATACCCACTACTGTTACAACAGTTCCGAACTTGCGTCCCATATCTCCTGAAGCCAAGCCTTACTCTTCAGATCCCGCCGTCTCCTACAGTATTTCTTGTGACTTGGCTGCGCGCTGTGCCTCCGCCATGGACACGGAGGAGGCACCCGCGTCACCGGAGGAACCCATCATCTTCTATGACGACGATTTTTCGGTGCCCGAGTCCAGCCGCTCTGACAATACGTCGGAGGTCAAAGACACAGTAATGGGGGATGATGACTCTGATGCGCCGGACGTCGACATGGACAAGGTGATTTCCTCCTCCTTCTATTGGGACCTAGCCTATGATCTCCACGTTGACGCCCCCCTGGATAAGGCTTTGTTGCGAACACTCATGACCTGTCAGGACGCTGCGCAGGCAGACATACTGAACTCATGTGTTGATGCAATGATGGAGGAGCATGGTCGTTAATAGTAGGTACCTGATTCGAAGGCGTTGTAGCCTGCTGAAGTGTTTTCTTGTTGCTATGGATTGGACTATTTCTGTACATTTATGTGTCTTCCTTCTGTATGTCTGTATTCCTCTCCGCTGGACGATGCCGCCTTATGTTACTACTACCTACCTATTACGATATACCTGATGGACCACAACCGCGTCTTGTAATTGATGATTTTATGCTGTCAAACCTGCTACATTTATTATTGGTCGATTGTGAACAAGTGTACAGAATTATTAAAGTACATTCTATGTACTTTCATGTATATTCTTAGTTGGCAACTACGCAGATTCAAAAAAAGGATTTATTCGACTTCTACTCAATCAAATATGCCAACGCGCCCAACAAAACCGCTTTACGATGGCAAAGGCGAAGTGCCAACAAGAGTCTCTCCGTGAAGTCATCGCCAAGCGTTTCGACCGCTACAATAAGACGTTAGTGCAATGGAAAATCAGAAATTCGGAGAAGTACCTGCCGCCACCAAATCTAGGTCGAATCCATCCTTGATACCCGATGCCACAAAGTCCGCTTCGAGCGTCTCGAACTGATACTCTTTGAGCCAGTAATGAAGGCTCAATTCTGCGCCATTGGGGGTGAACTGCTCGGTTTTCCAGTCAGCCGTGCATGGCGTCGTAACTGAAAGCATGGGTTAGACACATCTAAATCGTTTCGAAAGAGGAACGAACCATATGCGTGATGCCGGTACTGGTGGGCGATGATCCGACGTTGCTTGGTAAGATAGTCGCGTATGTATTCCTGCGCAGTAGTGGGCGATGTGGGGATCATGGTCTTCGGCGCATTGGTTAGGGTGCAGTGGGGGTCAGGATGGAAGGCAGGGCATAGGGTCCGAGTACTTGTGTCACAAGACGGCATTTACGTTTTACACTTTTGGCTCTGACAGTGACACCTTTACTGCCATGACAGTTATTCCCACGCTTTCTTTGGTACGAAACACACCATAAACACACTCAATTTCTACTAGCTGGACATAGAGAAATACGCGTCGAAATCGTCAATGTACTCGTGCAAAATGTCAACGCGGATCATCATAACATCCATTCTACCACCTTTTCCCTGGGGCTAGCCTTCCTCACTGTTCCAATAGTCTGTCAGGGCATTGATATACGTCTTGAGGATGGCCTGCGGATATCTGCTTTAGTTGGCTACCATAACAGGGCATTGGAGACGCTAACCTTGTTTCGACGGTGTGCGTTGTTCTCGCAGTCTGGGAAGCGAGCTTGCCACTCGGCAAAGAACTGGCGCAGCCATTTCTTCGCCCGTCCAAGCCTAACGTTCTCCTCGAATCCCCCAAAGCGCGACATCAAAAACTCATCCTCCTCTATGGTAAAGTGATAGTGGATGAAGTAAGTGCCCGTCGTGAAGAATTCTGGATATTTATGTGTCTGACGCGGAGAGTCGGCGCTAGAAATGTATGTGAGTGATTGTTGCAGTGTGAAGAGTGGTGAGATGGCTTACGGGAGCTTTAGGATTAATTTCCGATACTCCAACTCGCCGAGGCGCTCAGCGTAGGTCATGTAAGTCATCCACTTGCGCGGACTTTCATTCTGGGACATGATGGGATGAAGAAGGAAGGCATTTGAGCCAAAATCAGCCTTTTATACGTGTCAAAGTGACTCAACGTAATCATGGGTTTCCCGCTGCGTCTGTGGAGGATTCCATTGCCATCATATTCGGTTACTCATTCTCTCCGATCCTTCCCCATCATGCTAAACGCCTCTGCTTTCAAGAGGAAGAGCTCTACACGTAGGAAGGCATCTAGGGCTGACAAGCCTTATGATCGCAATCACGGACGATTTTCGAGCTCCAGTCAGGGTAGAGAGCTCGATTCAACTATTGAAACACATCGATACGAGCAAAACCGCTGGGGAGACTTGAAGAGAGTAGACGGTCCACAAGTTTACAGTCAGGTCAATGCTGACCATTGACAAGAGACCATGTCCAGTGAGAACGACGACTCAGATGATGGGAGTGAAGAGTCGCACGACGAAGTTATCATAGAGTATCTGGCTCCCCCAGATGATCAGTGGGAAGATGAAGACGAGGATAATGACCTGAAGAAAAAGAAAAAGGCTCTACCCTCAGGATGGCGACCTGGCCGTGTATGTTTCTTTTTGTTCCCTCATGCTTCACGCTGATGACTAGTATAGAAACGTGCGATGGATGTTTGGGCGGGGCGGATTGGAGCTCAGGTCTACGCACAAGAGTTCTTATATGAACTCTTATGCCTGAAGGGCCGCGGCGATTGTGACAGGAAGAAATGTAATGCATGTAGATGTGATAATGGTGCGGACTATTGATGTCGGGAATATGGACCAACCCGCCTCATCTGCAAGTCATGTTGTGTCCGAGAGCATGTGACGAGGCCACTGCACAGAATTAAGGTTGGTTCGTGTTGAATTATAGTTGATATGGTAATTGACTTCTGACAGAAATGGGACGGAATGAAGTTCATCAAGGTCACTCTGCGCTTGATGGGATTGCGCGTTTACTTGGGCCACGAGGACGGTTCTCGATGTTTCATGCCACGCGCCGACTCTCATGTTCTCGTGGTTATTCACACCAACGGTCTTCATAAAGTGTCCATACGATATTGTAACTGTCTCCTAATGAAATCGCGCCGTCAGCAACTTTTGCGTTTTGGGTGGTATCCCGCCACCGTACATCTGCCCGCGACATGCGCAACGCCCGAAGTCCTTGATCTATTTCAGGCACTAAATGTTAACGGGAAGCTCGCTAGCTACAGCTTCTACAAAACACTTGTTTACTTAACGGATGCTTCAGGGATAAATGTACCAAAGGTATATCACAAATGTTGAATGTATGTATCCTACTGATAAAGATCGCAATAGAAATGTTATCAGCCATTGTTGCGCATGATACATCAATACCGACATTTGTTACTGCTCATGCGAGCAGGCAAGGGCTGCGTCAAAGAAGGCGCGACCAGATTAGAGCCGGGCGAACTGTGCATTCAGTGCCCAGCATGTCCAAATCCCTCAGTTAACCTACCTCCGAATTGGCAGAGCCGTGTCGATCAGTAAGTCATGCCTTTCTCAATGTATCGTATCTGGCTAATGAGCAGCTGTTATAGGTACCTGGATCGCATTATCTATTCTATAGACGCTTGCTTTTGCTTGAAGAGCTTACTGCGGGAGAATCAGTTAACGGATTCGTCGCTACACCCAGCTGCAGGCTTCATATTGGACGACACTGGCGAATATGGATTGCATGTCTTGAAACATGCGAGCCAAAAGGATGTACGTCAAATCGCTACTTGCGTTACGATTCCCAGTACTTAACAGTGCATCCCTTAGATTAGCACTTGTAGTGGATTTAAGGCTTTGGCTCACGCGGACTCGAAAACGAGCACAGGACTCAGGTGTACCAGAGTCTTGGCCCCGATATGTTCTCAACATGAGTTCGTGTGTCCCCAAGCCGTCGGAAATCTTCAAAAGAGTGAGAGGTATGCAGAGCATGACTTTCTGCTGCTTGAATATGCACTGAAGCTCCGTTGAGATTCTGCAATGCCGACTATGTCACTGCGATTTTGCAATGCCGGCTACTAGGCCTCTGGTCGGTCCGGTCGATCATTTTCAGAAAAGTTCTTGAGCTTTTCGTTGAACTTCCATTATTTGTCTTTTACAATACGCTGTTCATCTCAAGAGTACTAGAAATGGATCTGTATATTACTTGTTCCTGTTCGCATTTGGAATATCATAAATTTACGTGCACTATTGCTCATAAATGCGCTGGAAAGCTGGATCCGAGCAGCAGACTGACGATCCTTTGACAGGTGTCGTCGTCGTCATTTCTCTCACTAACCATTATGTAGTCGAGATACTAGCAACAGAGTAAGATATCAGGAATACTTGCTACTAAAGCCTTGCACAGCAGTCAGCAAAAGGGTTGAAATAGCACGAAGAAAAGAAAATCTGGTAAGAGATCGGTGATCGGTGATCGATCGAAGGGGGGGGCGGGGGGATCAGAAAAGTTTGGGGTTAGTGTCAAAAATTATCATTTCGCACGACTCTTGCTTTAAAGCCACTACAAAAACTACATAGCCTGAAACAGGTCATGTATTCGTACGACATAGCCTGTCAATGGATTAAACACTTCGCAGAGCGGATGAAGAACTTGCCGGAGGAGATACGGCTTTCAAGTAGTATGGAGATTTCGTCGGCGATACCAAAAGCGCATTGTCCAGGCCATCAATGGAGCTGTCAGTCGAGATATGCGATGGGTATTCAACTGGGTGTTGGGAGAACAGATGGCGAAGCAATTGAGAGAGTCTGAGCTTTCATTCGCGCATGCGCAGCGAGCATCAAGAAGATGGGACCCGATTCACGTTCGGATACTTTCGACGACCAATTCCAGTATCATAACTGGTGCAAGCTCGTTGCGTTGGGTACGTGTTGTTCTTGTTCAATAACAAACGTGGCGATTAACAATTAAATAGGTTTTACTTTCTTACGTCACCTAATTAAAGCTCGCACTCAAGCTGCAAAACACAATGCACTCCATGATGATTTTACAGCACATATACCGCCTGAGACTATAGCGACATGGACAGAGGGTGTCGAGCGGTGGGAAGCCGACATGGACAACGAGGTGAATCTATATGTAAAAATCGTCAAGCGTGAGTTTACTATGCGTCTTCGAATACGATTCTACGACTGATATCAAACTATGCTAGATGATATAGAAGCAAACATTCACTTACGACTGAAGGAGGAAGAACGATTGGCCATTGAGAACGGCGCTAGGGAGCTGCACGAGACATCTGCGACTTCGTGTCTTTGCCTAGCCTTTGGGATTGAAGAATACATGTAAGTGTAATTCCTAACCTCTTACGGCTTTACTGCAATGTTGTGCTGGCATCTAGGCAGAAATTATGACTTTTAACCGACGGTGAGAATATTCTCACCGTCGCACAAGCTACTCAAATACAAAAACAACGTGCCGCTCTGGCAAAGCGCATCTGTTTATTTCATTCCATCCAACAAGTTTATATGCCGGGGGTCGCAGTGGAGCTACGGAGAGAAAGTGTTGCTCGTTGAGTACGCATTGAAGCGGAGGACCAGAAGCTGTGGCTGCCATCGGACTTCAGTGATGATGAACGTGATAGCGTCGTCCTCACAGGATTCAATGACAAGGAGAAGGCGTTGCGTATTGGTCAATGTGGAGATGTTTTGGATGCCATGCGCGACTGTGAACGGTCACTGCGAAACTTGGTGTCATATTGTCGGGATGAGACCAGCGGACAGGGAGTGTTGACGCGCGCCCAGGGATTCATCAAAATGATTGAGGCTAAGCACGATTTCAATGCCGAGAAGTATCGACGCGCAAGGCGCGCTCTGCAATCCTTGGATCCTGATGGCGCGTGGGCAGCCGAGTTCCACCCACTTTGAGATTCGGACATCACTAACATGGAGGGAGGAGTCTTCAACGTTGATGTACTCCTGCCTTTGGGTCAAGGCGCAACATTGTCATGGGTATGGGCCAACGAGATAGGCCATACAGGTGACGATCTGGAAGGTATGGATCGCGTTATTCATATCACAAGTCTAAGTACTAAGAAGCTATGAATAGCTTGTCATTTGGAATGGTTAAAAAGCTGAGCGCGAGTGCGAGGTTGGATTACGGAGGTAAAGTTACTTCTGGAGGAAATACGGCGCACTTCAATCTTTTTGGAGGATTGTGCACTGTGGTGAAACGACCACAGAGAGAGTAATGATCTGGAACTCGGAGAGGATATCCAGGAGGGTATCTGCGCCTACGCGTATCAGCAAGCAAGCGTGCTACGCATCCTATCATCGTCATTCGCGACATTGTGGGAAGAAGGTGGGATAGAGATTGATGTGGATGAGGAATGGGAAGAAGTTAACGACCCTGAAGAGGATGGTGAAAGTGAGGATGAGACCTTGGGGGGGGATGAGTAGTAAAATACATTTTAAAAAAATTCACTTGAGTAATAAAGGGCCTGACTAAGGATGTGAGTTGCCTACTCTACTACACTGCAATGGCCTAGTGGTCTGGGCAGTACGTTGCCGTCGTAGTCACCCATTTTTGGAGGCCATGGGTTCAATCCTACAGCATGGCATAATCCTTTTGAGTGAAGTACTGTGCAGCCATAGCTTAGCAGCTACACTGTCAATCTCCAATTCTAACACTGCTTTTTAGATAGCTCTTGTTCAACTGGTAACATTTTTTTGGTAAACAGCTTATTTGCCTAATATCTGTCTAGTGACTGCCTGTCAATGGATGACGAGTTAGGCAACTGATTTTGTTTCAAACTACAGTAGGTTAGGCAAATAGTAGATTTATTGGGTGTACGGTGCGCCGCGCCTCAGCCCAGCAATTTGGTCCTGAAGGCTCATCTGCCCTAGGATCTGGACAACGAGTTGCGCCTCAGCGTGTTCCCGGCTCATCAGCAAGGAGTTTTCTCCGAACTAGGTATTCACAGTGAAGAGTGCGTAGAGTTCAGGGCACCAGTGATATAGGATGATGTTCTCGCGGAAGGCTTGGAATAGCGTCCAGAACTCTTTCAGTGGCAGGATGGAGTACCCGTGCTTCTGCAGATACGCCTCGGCGAGTTTAACGACGGTCTGGCAAGCGTTCATCAGGTTGGTTTAGTCTGGGGGACATGGTACACTCACCGAAGTCTCGTACATGCCGTGGACATACAAGAGGCGTATCTGGATGGTGATGCCAGCATCGTAGTTCAGGTGGATGGACATCGCCGCAACGTCATTGCCGGCGAGCTGCGACAGGAGCCTGATCCTGCCTTGTTGAGTGACTCTGGACGTTGCTGATTTGAAGGGTGCAGGGTCGCAGTAGTTCGCGATGGTGACCTTCACCATTTCTTGCTCAGTGATGAGGTTGGCGTCGTTAGGCTGCGTAATGGTCATAGTTGGGGGATTTTGTCTTCCTCTATTCGTCCTAGCCTTCAAATACCCTTCCATCACCTCGATTCCCCTCGCCGACTGTATAATACTCTATTGCAGTTCATCACATCTCCCCACTCAATACAAATAGTTGTTTTATTGACGACTGCATTTCCTGGAGCATACTGAATGACGAGCACTTTGACTTCAAATCCTTATCCTCCCACACCTCTGTACATTCCTCGAAACACCTCCAGGCCCCCTACTCCATCTTTCTATTGTGGCGTCGCACAGTCATCATGTTCGTATTGGATCGCTTCCAGGGCCTGGTACCTCGATCGCGTTGTTGCTCCCCTGGCATTCAGATGTCATTTCTGGAGGTCTCATTCAGTCCCTCCAGTTCCGAAATTTTGGTTGGGAGGAGTTGTACCGATCGTGCACTCCCTGTATACGAATCGGTTACAATCCTTTAATCCGGGATTGCCTAATTGGAATCCCGATCGTATCACAATGGAGTAAGCATATATACGCATACTTCTCAGGAGATGCCCTCATTTCTCGATTCCCTTTTAATCACATCCTTTTCGCATCCTAATCACATTCTTCCCGCACCTTCGTTTCAGCTCAGGTATCTCGATGATCCTTTTTTCTTTTTTCTTTTTTCTTTTTTCTTTTTTCTTTTTTCTTTTTTCTTTTT
>QLPD01004505.1:0-17756 GCA_003314085.1 Hymenopellis raphanipes
GAGTCCTATCAGTGCGCCCGATTGCGATCGTTGATTGAGATCTGTAGTGGCGATGGCCATCTCAGCGCCTATTCCTTCTGAAGCCGCGGCACCTCTGGAGTCATATGAAGATTCGGACGTCGTCGTTGTGAGTGACTTCTCCTCCACTGATCCCTTGTTTAATCGACTCAGGCCACACACGAGCTACCTTCCGCTACTGAAAGTGGCGCAGACTCGGACACAGAAATAGATGCGCGAGGATGCGCTAGCTTCGGGATGCATAGCTGTTATTAACATAGAAGTGTGTTCCATCTAGTACCCTTCCGCATCGTAAGAAGTTCTGATCAGCAGCTAGTCTTCTCCCTCTCAGATTGTCCCCCCCTTCCTATCACTCATCTCCGACCCGAATCAGGCATTTGTATCGATAGTTTGCTACCTTGTAACATATCTAGAATCATGGACTGGCTCGTACTACTTGTACTCACCTCTATTCATCTCTCTTTCTCGACACCAAGATCCGGCACTCGAGTCCCAACGTTTCGTTCGTCCGAATCTCCGGACGCCGGCAGTTTATTGCACTCTCGCAAGGTCGCTGCGGCTCTAGTAAGTCCAAATAATTCAAGATGGGATATATCCAAAGGGCAGAATCAAGGTGCGCTAGAACCGGGGTTAGCCGCCATGCCGACTGGTGCCGAAGAGAGAAACAAGGACAAGCCAAATAGTTCTTTCTTGCTTTCTTCTTTCATGTTCACCGACTTGTCACCCTAAAGCTTCATCTTCTCGGAGTTCTTAAGTTCTGTACCTCCATTGCTGATCTGTGCTTCGGATGCACATTACTGGTTGAATTAACTGTCAAGCAACCGTCTTCTACTATGCTGTCGATCCTTAATCCTTCTTTAATGGCGTCGCTCAAAGATTGAACGCGAAACACGTTCTTCCACGTCGTCGTATAAACGTAAGTTATACGTACACTTTTTTCATGGTATAAAGGATGCTCTGACCAGTCGCTCCTGCAGTCATGGCGCTCTTCACGTCCCTCGATGATATTCGTTTCGTTACGAGTCCGCCGGCCGAACGTGATCTCCCTTATGTGACTAGTGATAATCCCCTTGAATTTCCCTTCCTTAAGGTGTGCCATTCATGTTGTCTTCCCAGCGATTCAATACTTAGTTGTCGTCGCAAGAACATCAAGGTTTCCATACAGATCAACGGCACAGAGGTCGGAATGGTTGCAGTGCAGCATATCGATCCAGACGAGGACCGCGTCGGTCCGCCAGGAGGCCCTGCTGAACTCGTCCGCGCCCTTGACGGCTGGTCGGAGGTATGCCATTTCGTTTCACGTCGCGCACTTCCGAGGACTCATATCCAATCCAGGAACTAGGCCGCTTCGGAGCAAAGATCTTGGGGCCCCGCGGCTTCATGGCTCGCGAGCTCGCGGAAGACGGTGATTGGGAGGGCGAGGCCGCGCACCTCTTCACCACGCCCTTCCTTTACATCCCGGCTATAGTCATTCAGCCCGAGTATCGTCGTCGAGGCATCGGGCGATATGCCCTCCGTCAACTGCTCTCGCTCCCAGCATTCTCTGACGCGATCTGCGCGTTCCTATGGGCGGATCCTGCAGATAAAGGGCTTCGGCGGTTCCTTAAAAGGGTATGCTTCTATTCTGAAAAGACTTCTTTCCCTTGTTGACGTCGATGATCACTGCAGAGCCGCTACTCTAGTCTCTCGAAGACCGAGTATTACGGGTTTTCAAAACTCGTTTATACGACCGATTCTGATGCGGATGGCCTTGAGTGAGTCGTGAGAATGGCGTAGAGTTCAGCTCTTTGTGGAGTCTGTACACGACATATACTCTTGAACATGTATCCTGCTCCGTCGATATGTTGTGCAACAAGTAAAACATTGCTGTTTCTCCGAACTGCGGGCGTATGATTCGGTATTGAAAGGCGACATATGTCACCAACGTACTAGACCACCTTTAAACGATATCTCCTTGCGGCGCACCGTCAAAGCACAATCTATTTACTATTCGACAGCAATATCCACCGGTGAGCTCAACACGAATAGGGAAAGCGACGTGGATACCATTCGGCACAAGATATAGAGTCGGCATCGAGATGACCACCGCCGAACATCGCATTTATCGAGAAGCCGAAGAGCGTCTGGAATTTGGATTGGGGAATTGAGAAAAGTGTTGTGTCCATCTTCCTCGGGCAGCATGCACTGTTCTCAACTCAATCGGAGTCCGTACATCCATGTTGCTGGCTGGGCATCGCAGTGTTATAATCATCATGTGGTCAGTCGCAGATCGCCATGCGCCGCAAGTAGCAGATGATGCTACTGCTGACCTGTTGAGGGTGGGGACGAGTCGTCGTTCTGATTATCAGGAGTCGGCGCTGGAGTTGCATCTGTCTATCAAACAGTTACTGGCTCGAATTGGAAGTTTCCTGGTGTGCGTACCGTATATTATATAGGCGTCTGAGAACGTGGACGAGATTCGAAACATCAACTGTAGTATATGTATTCCGAGTTCAATAGACGGTTTGTGGTAGGTATCAAGACTCAAGAACAAAGGGACTAAATAGTAGTTATGTTCTAATGCTAGCTCATGCTTTTGTTTCTTGATAGTGAGGTCCACTGAAAGGTAGCACGTAGTTATGTTCATGTGGAGTGATTGCTGTGTTGTCAGTGCCCAGCAGTATCATGAATGTCCGCCATCCAGTGACAGATCGTCGAGCTGGTTTCGAGCAGCACAGGCTTCGTTGATTCTTCCTCATATCCGTCGCCTTATGTATTGTTCTGTCCATCGGCAGTTGGCGATTGAATAGTAGAAACAAACGGGGTTCGAGTTCTCCTGGTTGGTGCTTGAAGAATCCAGGGATGCTGCTCGCTGGGGTATATGAGGCTAAGTGAGCTGGAGATCACAGAATCTCCACCATTAAACACGACAGATAGGCAATCAACCAACATTTATGCTGGCGCGTGACGGCAACCCTGTCGATCTTCAACGCGTCAGCACGTGTTTCAGGTTGAGGTCGACGTCCATGTTCTCCAGCACTGTGGCCTCTCGAGTACGACGCTCTTCCGCTCTGCCTCGAGGAGTTCTGGCTCTGGTACATGTCATGCTGTATAGATGCTAGTACCAGCAACTTCTTCACCTGTCTGCGGAATGCTTCGACAACGATAATGACGACGACGAACACAGCCTATTCCTCGTGTTCTTCGAGCACATCTCCACGCGCACCTACCATATTCATCGTCCTCGCCAAACCCTCGGAAATTCTTGCTTCCCTCTTTGCCAGAGTACTGAATGACAATTCGTTGATATGCCTGCCATTCGCATGGCGTCTTTTGTCGAGCTTCGGCAAGTATCCACTCCGAGTCGTGTTGGAGACAGCCGGATAGTACCTTCTCTCACGCACGATGTATGTCTGCTGCGTTTCAATATTGCCATACGACACGACTACAATCGCCAGCGCACAACATGTTCCCACCTTGCACTCCGTTGGCTGGGGATTCCAGGTTTCTCTAACAATCTACCAATACGAAATGGTATTAATACAAGCTGTAGGGGGCCAGATTTCGACTATTGGAGCCCGGTGCTTCTATCCTCTACCTTTTCACGTCACTGCCTGGCTGGACCAGTCGCTACACCCTCCATTGATGCTATCTACGACCCACTTCGTGCTCGTTTTGGCTGCTGCGATACTTCTGGCAAGCTCTTTGCATGCTGTTCCGGCACCCGACCAGAATCAAAATTCGCCGGATACAAAGGTGGACGTTTCATTTGCTTGCCTATGTCGACTCCTGACCTCCTCATTCGCGAGCAGGGAGCAACAGCCGCTGCCCTAATACGCAAGCCTTCCCTCCCTCGGAACGTCACGTATATCGCTCTAGATACGGACAGTCGAGAGATTGTGGCATACCTTCGGGATGGATCAATGCTGGGTCGTTACCCTCTTGAGGATGGTCCCGACTCTGTGCTCAATGAACGCGCCGGGTCGCCAAGCTGTGGAGATCTCCCAATTGAGGAGGCCAAGACTCGTGAGGCTCCATCATCACGTCGTGCGGGTATGCTGACAACACTTTGCTTAGTTCCTGGTTGGAATGCCATAGAGAAATATGCAGATGACAATTGGGGAGATGGCTCTCGTAACATCGTAACCAATCCAGAGGAGGTATACAACTACTTATGAGCGAGCTCTACCTCTCTTCTGATGTTCTTCAATTACAGTACCCCGACTCGGGAGCCCAATTCTGCGTGACGGAACAGGTCGTGGAACTGAGCTTCGATAGTGAGTGCCTCTTCCAAGTATACGTTGATTTCCGGGCTGAGCCATTTCTGCGTTTGTACAGAAGATCCCGTTTGCCACGACACGAAAAGCTCTCCAAAGGGCAGCATCTCGAATACGACCGGTGAAGTTACAGCGGAGATTGACCAAGGATGGACTACGGGCTCGACACAAACCATAACCAGTCTGTCGTTTCACTTCCACGCGATGATTGTATTAAAAATGCTCTAATGTACAGAATCCTCAACGATCGGGGTCTCCAGGACGTTCAGTTTTACGGCTGGTGTGCCAGAGGTTGCATCGACCACACAATCTTTTACGGTCTCTGCTGAGTTTACGAACTCAAAGTCTACGGCGTGAGCTCTATTTCTCCCTCTCTCTACAGGACTCGCTGATTGTATCCAAGTTTCGATGTCCAATACCAGGATACGACGAAGACTATGGTCAAGATCGCAACCCAAGACGGAAAGAAGTGTCAGGTCTCGGTAAGTTTAGATATAAATCCCTGCGTTTTATGCGCCTCACCAATTTCGATTCACTAGCTTACGACTACGTCATGCGATATGCAGGCTACGGGCAAAATCCAGATATATGCTACTGGCTGGATATGGTTCAATTATAACGACAGAACGAAGGATCATTACAAGTGTGAGTCCCCCCTTTTTCTTGGCTTCGATGGCTCTCTGAAGTTTCTCGTGACTGACCTTTCTCACAGGGGCTGTCAGCATAGATGCGGTGCTCAGTGAGAACGACCGCTCGAGCTGGACCGAGTTCAAAGGCTCCATGTCGTCTGAGGCGAAATCAGTCTTTGAAGGAGGGTGCGAGAAGTAGCGGCTGTAGCAATCGATTACAGTCTTGTTATGGAGCTTGTCTTTCGTTCCAATACTAAATAGCATTCGATGTTGCGGCCGCGGTTACGCGACCATAACGTGATGGCCACGTGAGCGTTACTCCGTACAGCCATGCGCTCTGCGGCTTTCTCCTTTCTCTTCCACTTACCCTATGGATCTCTCCGACGTTCACGGTCGACATTAAAGGACTACTTATCCCTAAATCGAGGCCGATTGAATTGACAGGGACAGGTCCCAACCACTTCCAAGTCAAGGTCTTAGCGCTAAAGCGGCGATAACGCGCTTAAGGCGACGCGTGTCTTTTTTTCCTTAACGCTTGACCGCCATGATACTTTTTGGTGTTGATCAAATTCTGCGGGAATGCCATCCCAGTGCGGGGACCTCATCATAGAGACTCGCGGTGGAGTTTATCTCTCCATTCCTCCGGTACACTCTTGGTGGCATGTGTGTTGTCTACACTTTTACTACCACCACGAAATGGAATAGATGGAGATGACGTACAGGCAACGACGATTCGACAGTAGTAGGTTTCGGGCCTTACACGCAGCGACGGACGCAACAGATGGCTTCGGCCCAACAGGCAAACGACAATGGCGGGAAATGGCAAGCGACGACTAGCGATGCGGCGGCAAGGAAACGGGGTGAACGGTCGGTAATTTAGGAGTTGCGCGAGAAGAAAACATCGAGAGCGGGAACGACATATCGATGAACATGCGAGTTAGGACGTTGACGGGACTGGACAGGTACGGAAAACCTGCGAATTCGAAACTGGAATGTACTGACTACATAAAGGGCTTTAAATGCACAGCAAGTATGTACTATAAATATCAATCCGAGGGTTTACAAACATAGAAGGGAGTCGGGAGGAACAAATGCGAGTCTGTGGTGATGGCACCGGTGAAGTGCGCCGGGATCGGGAGCCGGGGTCGAGTGCAGCGATGCGCTTGGTATTCCAACATCTCTGAGTCGTGTTGGAGATAGCCGGATACCTCTGCATATCTTCTTTCACACCTGATGTATGTCTGCTTGGGATTCCGGTTTCTCTGACGATCCTACAATGCACAATGGGTATTAATACGCCCAGTGGTGTGCTAGATTTCGACTATTCGAGCCCGGTGCTTCTTTCCCCCTCTACTTTCACGTCACTAACTGGCTGGACCAGTTGCTACACCCTCTATTAATGCTATCCACGACTACTCACTTCGTGCTCACTTTGGCTGCTGCGATACTTCTAGCAAGATCTTTGCATGCTGTTCCGACACCCAACCAGAATGAAAATTCGCCGGATGAAAAGGTGCAAGTTTCATTTACTTGTCCATGTACTAACCTCCACATTCGCGAGCAGGGAGTAGCAGCCGACGCCCCAATGCGCAAGCCTTCCCTTCCTGGGAACGTCACATATATTGCTGTGGACACGGATAATCGAGAGGTCGTGGCGTATCATAGAGATGGATCAATGCTGGGTCGCTATCCTCTTGGCGAGGGTTCGGACTCTGTGCTCAATGAACGCGCGGCGCCAAGCTGCGGAAACCTGCCAATTGAGGAGGCCAAGACTCGTGAGGCTTCATAATCACGTCGTGTGGGTATGCTGACAAAACCTCTGCTTAGTTCCCGGTTGGAACGCCATAGAGAAATACGCAGATGACAATTGGGGAGATGGCTCTCGCAACATCCTAACCAATCCAAAGGAGGTATGTAACCAATTAGGAACGAGCTCACCTGTTTTTTTCTGACGTTCTTGGATTCCAGTATCCCGATATGGGAGCCCAATTCTGTGTTTCGGACCAGGTCGTAGAGCTCTCCTTAGATAGTAAGTGCCTCGTCCAAGTATACCTTGACTTCCCACTTGAACCGTTCCTGCATATGTATAGACGCTCCCATTTGCCACAACATGACAGTTGCTCCAACTGGCAACATCTCGAATACGAGTGGTGGAATTTCAGTAGAGACTGACCAAGGATGGAAGACGGGCTCGACACAAACCGTAACCAGTCTGTCGTTTCACTACAACGCGACGATGGTATTCAAAACGTCATAATGTACAGAAACCTCAACGATCGGTGTCAACAGCACGTTCAGTTTTACGGCTGGACTGCGAGGGATAGCATCGGCCTCGGAATCTGTTACAGTCTTCACTGAGTTTACAAACTCACAGTCGACCGCGTGAGCTCTCTTCCTCCTCTCTCGACAGGAAAGTTCGCTGACTGTATCCAAGCTTCGATGTTCAATATCAGGATACGGGGAAGGTTACGGTCAACCTCGCAACGAAGGACGGAAAGCAGTGTGGCGCCTCGGTCTGTCCAGATATATATACTTGCATTCTATGCTCCTTAGCTTGCTTCGCTAGCTTACGACTACGTCGTGCGATACGCAGACGACGGGCAAGATCCAGATACTTGCGACGGGATGGGTATGGTTTAATTATGACAACCGACAGAAGGGCCATTACAAGTGTGAGTTCCGCCTTTCCTTCCCTTGGCATTTGCTCATGACCGGTATGTATCGCAGGGGCTGCCAACATAGAAGCGGTGCTCAGTGAGAACGACCGCTCGAGCTGGGCGGAGTTCAGAGGCTCCATGGCGTCCGAGATGAAATCAGTCTTTACTGGAACCTGTGGCTAGTAACGGCTGTAGCAGTCGACTAGAGTGTCTTTACTATGACGTTCAATGTATTAGATGCTTGCGACTCTGCTCTTACGTGACCTTGACGGCAGCGCCTATCCTGTTTCTCGACAGCGGTTCAACGACGCAAGACTAACGGGAGCGTATCATTAAGAAAAAGCGGTCTCAGGTCAGTGTTTAAATAACGTGCTGAAGACGTATGCATGTACAAGTCGTAGCGTGTAACTACTAATGTCCGTGGTCATTACAGAAATAAAGTCGTAACTGAAGAGAAGAAGAAGAAACCAAAAACCCTCAGGCCACTTCAGAGTCAGCTGCATCGCCGGTCTGAGCCTTGTACATCTTCGCATACTCCCCATCCATGCCCACAAGTTCGGCGTGAGTACCACGCTCGACAATCGTGCCTCCTTCCATGCGCCTATGACGGCGGTGAGTACTTCGTTTTTACCTCAAGACACAAAGAAAGGAGCGTACAAGATAAGATTCGCGCGATGTACAAGCGGGACGAGCGTATGGGTAACAGCAATCATCGTCTTTCCATCGTCGACAAAGTCGACAAGGGCCTTGGAAACGCGTTCTGCGGCGACCGGGTCCAATGCAGAAAGTCCTTCGTCAATGAGCATCAGTCCACATGATTCTTTTGCGGAAAGCACTTTGGTGAACATGCAAGTTCTAGAGTGTCGAGGTCAGCTCGACACATGTCCACACTAAGAGAAGCTTACAACAGCAGCCTTTGCAATTCACCCCCAGAGATCTTTGTCGGCATCCGGATAGGCTGCTCGCGATCGCGTTCGGCCAAAACAGCTGCGGTAATCGGAGCGCTAGAGAAACATGCGTTGAACCCCGTCCAGAAGGTTTCGGGGGTATAAAGCGTATCCAGACCGCCCTCCAAGTTTTCGATGTATTTCGAGGATCCGGCCAGGTCGCATGCTTCGGCGAGGACGTCGTCCTCATATCCGATATCAGCAGGCGCTCCGATGAGGAAGTTATCGCGGTAGGAGAGTGGGTAGAGGTCGTCCGTCTGAGATAGGATAGCTATAGACTTGCGGAGGTACGTCAGGTCGATGTCGGTGATGTCAGTGTTGTTGATGAGGATGTTCCCAGTAGTGCAGTCCATCAAGCGAGCGATGAGGTTTATTAAGGTTGTTTTGCCGCATCCGTTATCGCCAATGATTACTACCAGGTCGCCGGGAGAGACGTCGAAGGATACTCCGTTGAGAATCTTGTAGGCAAATGAAACGTCCCTGTGGAAGTATATGTCAGTAATGCCCGAAAAGGTCACAAGATTCTGAAATTAACCGAAAAGCAACGCTGAATCCACCCTTCGACTTGAAGTCTTTGCCTTGTCCGTCCTTCATTGCGGGAGACATCTCTAAGGCGTCATAAAATCTCTTTGCCGACTGAAGGAGGTCATTAAGAGGTTGTGCGCGGGAAAGCTGTTGCAGGAAAATGATGTCCTGCTTGATGCTTGAATGCGAGAGTTGCATGAGCGCCAAAGATACTAGGAGATTGGCGTCTATCGGGAATAAATAGCTTATGATGGTCCCGTAGATTATCTTCTCGAAGATGAGTGACGGAGTTGGATGTGACCAAGTGTACTCACCGGACAGTAGTCGATAAGAAGTCGGACGACATCCCAGGCCCAGGAAGGAGGCGGACTCAGAGAGAGTGTCTGTTCGTTCCAGCGGAAAGCGCCGACTTCCTCAAACTCTTTGGCGTACTCTACAAAATAGCGTCGTGAGTGCAGCGGTTAGACCATGTCGGGACTGACGAACCTTTGGACAGCCTCTCCAGTGCGCCGGTCTTGATCAACGACTCTCGATACATGGAAGGATAGAAGATCATTTGGTGTAGTCCACGCAGGCGAGTGTAGTGTTTATCGTTCGTCCAGAACACATAACCTACATGTGATCAATAAGAGTGATAACGAAATGAATCGAGGACACACCTGCGTCTCCAAAGCGCGACGAAGGTACGAACGTTGACAGGGTGGGCAACACGAAGCCGAGGGTGAGGACTGTCCATATGGGAATGGATCCGTAGAGATAGAGAAGCGCGACTTGAACACATAATTGCAGCGCGATACCCATGACCGTTCGGACGTGTAGTATGATGCCCGATAGGGCCTCCCATCCTTGACTCTTGGGTGCCATGTGGAGTTCGTCTGGTCCGGGGAGGGAAGTGGGACCTGGGATGAAATTAAACACGGAGACGTCGATGTATGTAGAAGACCGACCAAGAGACGTCTTGAGGTCAAGCGCGAGGCTAACTGATTAAGCAAGGTGATGAGAACGAAGACCTCTTTACGAAGGGCTGACTCGTACCTTCCGCGAACTTGGGAAAGAAGTGTAACTTGAACGACGAGTCGATGATAACACCTTGCTCTTCGCTGTGACAATAATCAGTAAATAACAATGAGTACAAGGGTATAACGGACATGGCCCTTGAGGTTACAGACGACCAGACGCCTGTTGTCAGGCAGACAATAACAGCAGTTCTGAGCGTGGCGAGGAACGGCGCAGTGTTCATCGCCACCCACGATTCCACCTTTAGGCGTTTCAGGAGGAGCACGGAGTATTAAGAGATAGACGTACGAGACCAAAAGCAGCGGCGTACACGACACAGAGATGTAAAGTTGGGACCATACAAAGCCACAACGATGCTGTCAAGTATTGCAGAACGGGCACGGGTGCAATGGTAAGCACGTCGTAGAGCAGGAGCGTAGCGTAGGATCCATGGTTGAGAATATCTGCGATGCCACTTGAAAGGCTGTTGAACGACCACGGTGCGGGCGGCTCGTACGCCACATGAAAAAACCCGAGCTTCTCTCGCTTGACGCGCGAGGCATTGGGAGCCTCGTTGGTAGGAGTGGTCATGAACTAAATAGAGATGTTTCTGGTGGGATGGTGGTGGTGGTGGTTCGGAGGAAGGCTGTTGTGCAAAGACAAAGTGACAGTCGTGACACTGGCTTTTATAGCGGACCGGGTTGCGCGGTCACACTTAAGTCATAGAACGATGAATTCACGCTCTCCATGGCAATGGAGATCCTGTGCCGTTAGGTGTAGGCAGAGAACAACGAAGATCTACGTTAATCGCGTAAGAAAACAATATTCAACGGGGTCGTTCCAGGGCTGGACAGGATTGTCATGAGCGCAGAGATAAAAGAACAAGAGGCTTACCTCAGAGGGCGCCTCCCGTCCATAATAAGACAAGAGAACAAGGACTGGGAACCCTCTCTCCAAATAAAAGAGCGGCGCCTATTACCATTTTTGTACTCCGAGATCCATATCCTACTTCTTGATGCATGATTACACGCATATATAGGGAGAACACGTATATACCAACGCGGAGGGCAGTGTAAACGCGTGGATTCCGAACGCCAGTGGTGCCCAACACCAACACGATCAATCGAAATTGAGGCGCCGAACTTGGGGAATTGAATTGGCATCCCGCTCCTTAGATAGAAGGAAAAAGGGTTTGTGGGCACAGAAACTCACGCATTGTGAGCTAGGTTCCAGAG
This sequence comes from Hymenopellis raphanipes, assembly GCA_003314085.1. NCBI lineage: Eukaryota > Fungi > Basidiomycota > Agaricomycetes > Agaricales > Physalacriaceae > Hymenopellis > Hymenopellis raphanipes. The sequence goes on from QLPD01004505.1 coordinate 11,264, forward strand.
AGGAAGCTACTTCTGTCGTTAGTTCTTGTCCGTCCTGCCCGAAGTCGAGGGTTGGAAACGAAGAGCTCACATAGCACTGTAGCGATGGCAGCCGGAGCAGATGGTGCACTGCCTTGAGGAGGTACATTTTACGGCTTCGCTGAATGCTGAGGAAGGAATGCAAGACGTCTAGGGTTTGTTGTTTTCAAAATGGTAGAAGGACACGAGTGCTCGGCAATGGCCGAGGTTGCCCTGAAAACAAGGCTTTCAGGCATCACATTAATTGTGGGTCCTTCCTTGAAGCCATTGTCAATTCATGATCCATCCAGACTGCGCGATGTTCTCTCACTGTTTACTTGACTTCGGTGATTTAAATCAGCCTCATGCTTCATCTTCAGCGTATGAGAAGTGTTCTCTCACTGTTTTCTTGATTTTTGTCCTTCAAAGACTCCTGATGATGAATCGTCAACACCTGAAAGGCCGTAGCATTTCAACATCATCTAACATGGATGCTCGTCGCATGGCACCTCTTCGACAGCAAGCTGTTGGAAATGAAGAAGAGTTCGATTCCTTCACATGTCAAGAAGACTGATTTCGAATTGGAACTGGTCGGCGTGATACACGAGCTTTACACCCATCCCGCAGCTGGATGTGTCCGGATCCCCACAACTCAAAATATCGGCCAGAGGTCGAAGAACTGTTCGTAATCCACTCGGGTATTCATCCTTTCAATTAACGACTGGCGTTTGCAGGCGCAAAGACATGTGAGGTATACGTTCAGGGCACCACATCAAAGGAAGATCCTAGGATATATAAACATCTGTGTTCCAAGATACACAGAGCATCGTAGTGCGCACGGCTGTAGAGTATCTGACAAAAGAAATGTGGCGCGCATATATTCTGGATTGACGCGTCGCATTGAGAAGGCAGAAACAGCTTGACCATTAACCGACGGTCCTACGACTTCACCACTGCATACCATCGCCGCCGCCTGCGACGCTTAGGAAAGAGGGCGAGAGTAGAAGTTTAAGATAACGTGGTCGTCGCCGGATGCCGAAAAGACCATGCGATACGCACGTGGTCAAAAATTGCAGAGTTCGACCACGACGACAGCGAATACTTCCTGTTTCCCGGAAATGATTAATATCGGCTAAAGCGCAACTGCTTTCTGTCCAAGATTTAAAACCAGGACGACATGGAGCACTCGCCTGGAAGCCGCACGCCTGCAGCGTCTCTATGACGGCTTTTTTTGAAAGAGTCAAATCGATAACGGCGGCCCAGAGCCCCGACGCCATGAGGTACGTGTTCGCTTTCTCTCTCGGCGATGGCAGCTCAAAATTTTTGCAGGTCTTGAGACGCTTGCGCCATGCACTCACTCGTCCAGCGACGCCTCATATCGCTCTTCATCCGATCCTTGGCTCCACCGCCTCCCTCAATTCGCTTCCGAAATCGTATCCACGCGCGTACTGCGTTGGGGCATGCGCCATCTCCATTCAGATCTCCTGGATCCGTCATGTGCCAGACTGTAGGATGTAATTGATGATGATGATCCCCAAAACGCCCTTCCCTTGCTTCCATCCACCCATGTCGAGCTCCTTACAGCTACAATAGATCTGTCCAACTCGCTTGCTTCGCGCGCAGAAAAAACAACCCAAATTCTCGGTCTATGAGTCTATGACTTCTCGAAGCTAAACGCTCGGGAGTGGAGACCTGTGGAGACTTGGTCCGTCTTTTACGAACAGGTTGGCTTCAAGATCATAGATGGAGCACGTATTCCTGTCATATACAAGGTCGGTGGCATTGATTTCCCTTCCGTTCGTCTTTTAATTTTGATTTAGACAGCAAACACTTGCCCGCCCAATGCCAAAGCCTGACGGCCGCCTTTGCTCGACACCCCACGGATGGGCTTTTTCCACATCCACCACACCTCTCGACGCACCAGTTTACGGCGCTCATTGTCCAGTTCTTCTCACCCTCTACGTTTAATATCGGGCGCATTGATGGCCGGTGCGCATCATATTCGAGTTGAGCGTCGCTTTGGGCTTATTCATGTGGACAGTTCTTGAATGATCGTTGCACGGCTGTAAGCGGTAGCCGCTGTGCTTACATCGCGAGCTCTTCACAGCGGTATTGGCGATGTCTCTTCAGAATATGGCTCCTCGAAGCTGAACGCGGAGAGGAAACGGACACTCGGCGTCTTTTACGAGCTATGGGAACGGGCTGGCCACAAGATGGAGTACTTATTCCTGCCAAATATATGGTTCGCGGCATTCACCACCTTTTCGTTCATCTGCTAACATTTATTTAGACAGGAAACGCTCGCCCACCCAATGCCAAAGCGGCTGACGGAGCTAGTCAAGACCGTTACGGTCAGAACACCACCGATGGACTTCTTCCACACCCACGCTTCTCGACGGCCAATCTATCGCTCTGTATATCCGCCTGGACACCGAGCTATCATCGTCCAGGTCTTTGCGCCTTCTATGTTTAACATTGGGCGCGTAATCTTGTTGGCAGATGACGCGTCAAAGTCGACTTTAGCGTCGCTGTGGGCCAAAATCAAGTCTGTGGTTCAGGGTTCGGTCGCTACGCCTTTTGTAGACGAAGTTCCTACCATGGCTGAGGACGATGTAGTCGCGCCAGTCGCAGAGCAAATTGTCGAGCCTGCAGAAGCATCTGAGGAACCGATTCAAGTCGCAACCTTTGTTACACCGCAGGAGCAAGCTTGCGTTGTAGAGCTCCAGTCATCGAGTCCTCGGTTGCGGACGAAGCTGCAGCTGCGCTTGAAGAGTCGGGTGGCGGTTGACCTATACCTGCTATTGAGGACCCCGCTGCTTTCTCAGAGGAAACTGTTTCCGCCGTCGAGGAGGTCGTTCCCGCCCCAGTTGGAGACGTCGGGCATGGACTGCGTCCGACAATCGCACCTCGTTTGTCAGAGTCACCCAGAATCCTACTTACTCCGCGTTCGGACAATTCTAGCCGGTGATCCCGATTTGGATCTAACGGACTGGGATTTCAAGGCCGCTTTTGGGACGCGGTGCATTCTCATCCCACATCACCGCCGTCAATCATCCCTTTCTACAATATCCATCATATTCCCCGCGTAACGATGCCCGTGTGCTCGTTCGACTTGATCCAACCCGTGAGGCCCTACAGCCTTATCCACGCTCCCTCAATTCGATTCCGAAATCGTAGCCTATGCCTGCTGTTGTCGATGAAGCGGAAGAGGTCGCTTCTGTGCCAGCTCTTTTGGATCAAGTTGAAGAAGTTGCGCGTATAGAGAAAGACGTTCCAGGCCCAGGTCAGGTTCCAACGCCCATTCAGGAACCAAGCCTCTGCATTCATCGAAGAAGCTGTCGAGGCTGTGTATCCGCTGAGGAGCCTGTGGTTGACGAGGCCCCGCGGATGTCGCTACAGCCGTCGAGCAGTCAGATGTTTCTGTTCTCATCGAGGAGCCTGTCGTTGAGGAGTCTACAGCTGTGGCGGATACTGCGGACGAAGCACCAGCCCCAGGTGCAGAGGCGCTTGACACTGGTGCATATCACGGACGTCGCTGTACCTATCAACGAATCACGGACCTAGCCCTACGTTATACACGATCTACTTACTACATTGTGGAAGAACTCGATTCCCATTTGTGACTGCATTATTATTTCCCGACACTAGTTATCGTGCTATTCTCTACTTTGTGGTATATTTCTGCGAAGTATTACTGGGTGTGTTTCTTCGTTTTGTTCATACGGCAAGGCTTAGGCTAATCACGTAGGTGAATGGTACCCAAGACGGAAGATTCTTGTACTCAGGTCGCCCGCTTTTAGTATCGCGATTTATAGGATAGTTGTCTGCAACTTGCGGTGCATATCGGTCTTGAATCGACCACATTGCAGCGACGACACCCTGATAAACGGCTAGAAGCATACCTGTGGCGAGATGTACAGACTCTGATGGGTATCTATCATCCTTCCCTTCTTTCCTAAAGGAAGTAACGTCCAACTAACGAGACATTTTTCTCGAGGCTTGTAGTACTCATCCTTGAATGTCAAGACTTGTCTTTGAGCTGTCTCGCGGTGCTCTGAGTAGTCATAGCGAGATATCTGGCGTATAAGCGTGCGGGCCAATGGCCCAGCAATATAACGTTGGGCAGGAATTGAACGGGCGACCTGCCTGACTATCCTCTTCGCTCCGCCCAACACTGACAGCGCGCCGTAACCGTCTTTCTCATCATCTCCAGACGCGTATATTGGAGAACCTGTAGAAGGAGCGCGATGAGAGCCTCGTAGGCAGCATTATCTAGTTGGAAATTCTGGTAGCCTCTTACTCGTGTTGTACCACTTACTTTATAGCTTATAACACTAGTCGCTCCGCTCGCTTGCTGTGTTCCTCTTATGCCGTAGCATACACTACTCGACTCTCCGCTCGTTCTCCGTACAGCGTCAATTTCTTCGGTTTCGCGAAGGTGTATTTCGTACAGATGTCGCGCGGAGCTTCGTCAAACTGCCTGCGTTCACGTACTTTTTGGTCCGCACACCTCTTCCTCCTATATCGGTCTGTCTTCAGAGCTACCACCTCGATCGCGTTCTTCCATTTCACCGCGTTCATACAGGCAACGTGGTACTGGGGCGATGAAAGGGCATCGCATTCTTGCGAGATGGATAAACGGTAGTGCCTTCAGGAAGCTATTCATGGCCAGCTGTGTATCCTGTGCGGCAGCTCACAGAAGCTCCGGTGTTTCTTGAACAGCAGTACCAAGTCGACCCTCCATCTGGTAAGTGGGCTAGTCGGCGATTCTTCTTAACAGCTGATCGAGATACAGCGCGGCAGAAACCGCTTCGTGCTGTGTGTCTTCCTCGACTCGCATGCTCAATTGGTACCCTCAAAGTCAAAGCCCGCAGCTCGACGTGAACACGGTTGTTTTTAGCAGTCGCCGGATACACCGGGAACCCTTAGCCCTGTAATTCATTTGGATGGGCGTCTATCTCCTACATCTGTCAATGTCGTCAATGAAATCGATGGCAAAGGCAATATGACAAGCGCAGCACGGCGTGTTTGGGAGGCGTGTGCATTGGGCAACATGCGATCTTCCAAAACTCACGTTCCAGCCACGGGAAACCGTTCTCCGGTGATTCTTTCACAGAAGGCAGTCGCGAAGACGGCGTCAAAGGCAGTGTCTATCAGACAGCTACATGCTACGCACCCGGCGAGGACGGAGTCGTGCCTTCTATATATTACCTTTGCGTCGTCTCCTCGCGCGCGCATTGATTAGTGCCCCAAGCATGGATCCTGGGTATGTTCTTCGCTGCACCATCTCACATTGTAGCTGACTCTGTGCACGTAGACCTAAAGTAGTGCTTTCTGGTGATCTTCCGTGCCATTGATCGTTGATCAGTTACTGACTACTTCTGTAGAGTTCGTCTTGAAGGTCATTGATGACGAAGCAAGCTTTCTCTCGCCCAGTACGAGGCTCAATCTGGAATTTTCGCGAAATGGCCAACGTCTCATCCAATCGGGTTCGGAGATGCGAGATGATAATGGCTATGTGCTGATCAATGCCAGTATAATCTTGTACATACTCATCAAACTTTGTGTATCACACTAGCTAATGAATTAACAGACTCGCTCACGATATCTTTGTTGTAGATGTGTTCACAGTCAATGCTGATAATGAGGATAACGAGTTGAAGCTAGGCTCGGTATATCTTGACCTCGAGGATATGCTTCAGATGCGTGGCGATTCATCGTACATGCATGATGTTATTATGGAATCAGATGACTTTCCCGCCATGCAGCTGAGCCTGAAAGCAAGTTTGTTTGTACCGTTCTCCATGCCGCTTACTGCATGGCTGCCAGAACCCACCCTTCTGGTTTTTGAAATCTGCTCTGGTAAGTTTCCGCCAATATATGTGCATGCCTGTTTTGATTGCTCTCCAGAGGAAACCACTGATGTCGACTTCATGATGTATTCCGTTGAACTCTGCCGGCTTCTGCATTCCAACAGACTATTACTCATTCTCCCCCAAGAGCAATACTCCAAACTACGGGATAGATGTTCTGCCTTTGGGAACAACCAATTTCTAGTGTTCAACTTGTTTGCACACATTTTAGACCTCGAGTTCCGCAATTTAGGCAGGAGGCGGATGTTCGTGAATTCCCGCATGCTGTATCAAGACTTTGCCACTGCTTTAGGCAATCTCAGTCGGCCAAAGCAGGTTGACTTCATCTCCAGTCTTACATCCTGCTCCGCACCTGAGACCCTCCCCATACAGTTTTTCAGCAGCTTCCTCATTGACCATCATGATAATGAAAACGATCTTACGTGGGGTATCTCCTTGCTCGAAGCTGTGGCCTCGCATCCAAGTGACTTCATTCTTGACCAGTTCATGATGTATAGAAGCTTGAGTAAGGGGTATCACACTCGCTACATGCTATCAAAGGATATTCGAGATCTTGATATGGCATTGTGTCACGAATCGCCTTCCTCGTGACCTAGCGCCCTTTCCTTTTCCGTCATTGGTGG
>QLPD01004506.1:0-17661 GCA_003314085.1 Hymenopellis raphanipes
GGATCCATTACAAGGCCATGGAATTCGCATTGGCTCTACTCTCGAGTACCTCTTGCGTGGAGTGTCGTTCGAGGCGGTGAAGACTATAGGTCGTTGGGCGAGTGACACATTTTTACGTTACCTCCGGAAGCATGCTGCAATCCTGGCCGTATACATGCAGGCCGATCCTGTACTACATGAGAAGTTCATTACCTACACATTACCTCCAGTACGAACCTGATGGACATTGGACTATACATTATGATACAACTGTCTTTACATGTGGACAATATTCATCACGCTATGCCTCCTACCTCTTGGGATCCTGCAGCGCGTCGGCATACCTCCTTCACACTGGGTTCTGGCAGATCCCTAGAGCTTGTAGGCTGAGTCGGATGGTCAGCAGGGTGTTTTCTTGACCATCGCCCAAATGAAATGCATTATTCTATTCATTACTAGTCTCTTAAAAACAGACGTTCCATACACGATCGATTTTTGCATAGAGAGGTGATCGATGTGTATGGAGTCTGTCGATTAAGTTGGGGCCTGTACCGCGATTGGCGTTATTACATAAGTCACCCGAATTGGGCGACATGTATTTTGCTTCCGCACCATCAACCGCCTTACTCGCAACGTATCTGTGCAGCAATACTTATACACCAACACTCGCGTCGAGACCACGAGGACAGTAGATCCGACTATGAGGCCAGCGAGCCCAATTACGGGACAGCGAGCGCGACTGCAAAGACCGTGACAGCAACGATGACGACCGCGATAGTGACGACTGCAATAGCGACAACCAGCATAGCAAGGCTGACTACGAGAGTAGCGAGGCACAGCAGCCATTACAGCAAGCACGACTACGAGGACAGGATGTCATCACGCGGACTACACGGCGGCGCGGCGCAGCGCGGCGTCTCTGAGCTCATCGCTTACGAAGGAACCAGATAGCGTAGGCGGATCGCTGAGATTATTGGGGCTGGATTCATCGCGAACGCATCTGGCAGCATCAGACGGTGCGTGTTTCTGTCGCTTCCCGTTTATTTTCTAACCTTCTTCTAGTTCTCTATGAACACCCAATGAACACCACCCTGCGGGCGTCGCTGCCTTACTGGATACATCACTCTCCTACCACCCACCACCCATCCACATTCTGAACCCAGTGATTATATCTCTCTTACACTCACTGTCCTCCTCCTGCCTTCAACCCCCTGCCTACCCGCTGCTTTTCGTTGCTGGTATGCGGTTCGCTCTTTTGAGCTTTCCGCGCCGCACCAAAAACAGTCAGCAAACCGGTATCGGGACACTTGTTCCCGTTTCAGATGTGCAAAATTACAAGTAACCCGGACAGTGGACTTGAGCGTCGGGTGCGCGTTCGGGGCCGTACCCGACCCGTAGTACTATTCACTAGCCACGCTTTGGACACACTTATTATTTATAATGGATGTGGTCTACGGTTGCAATACCTTGACAATGATTTGTTTTCATTCTATGCACTGGACACTGCGGTAGTGAGCGACGAGAGCGGCAAAAGCGCCCTCGTCGTCAGCCGTTTCTGCTGTGAGAGATAAAGTAGCCGTTACGGTTGACGAACGCGTTGTGGCCCAGGCTGGGAACACGCCGCGTACGCCTAGCTGAGCTTACGTGATGTACCTTAAATGGGCAACTTATGTAATAAGCCCAATCGCGGTACAGACCCCGACTTAAACACTAGACTAATTCATTACTTGATGCGAGTGAAGTACATAAACCGTCGGATGCCCACCACCATAATTTAAAATTATTTTAAATATGCAAACGGCTGTAAGATACTCGATGACAGTCGATCGAGTACCTGGGTCTGATCGGACCAAACTGGCGAAGTGACTGGTATCGAGTCTAGCTGTTTGTAGACTCTTGAACTTTGGACTTGTATTTTCATTGACTCGATCAAGACTGAATGAAGCGCGCGTTCATATAGCCTGTAGGCACATAATTGAAGCAGTTACGGTCGAAGAAGATACTTATAAGCAAATAGTAACCACGTATCTATCCGGGAGCGGTGAATGTCAGAGCAGGTCGCTCTTTCTAACGAGGAAACTAAGAAGCCAACAAGGTCATCATAAGAGAAACCCGAAGATAGCAAGAGTGCATTATAAGGAGAGTGAATCGAGTCACGTTCGAGGTGAATCTCTGCAAAGTCTAAATTGCAAGACATCGTCGTGAAGTAAGGGCTGGGAGCAGCTTAAACTGGGAAGCGCAAGATAAATTGGGCCTACGATACACAGGCTAAGCCAGAAATAAATACTTCGACAGATTCAGTGTTTGAGGACCTTGATCAAGTTGATGGTGAGCGCGAATTTACGGACCGCATGCTGAGTCAGCCAGTCGGTTGATCGCTCTCCTCTTCCAGCTTCCATCTCACTCTTGTTTCGCCAAATATATGCCTCACACAATGCGACCTAACAGGCTAGAGTGTCTACCCAGATGCAACATGCTCTAACGAGACTCGCAATTCTGTTGTGATCTCTCCTGGTCCAGAGACTCCAACTGTAATCTCATGTCTCCTCTTTCTTGTTCTTCGGTTGGGATTTACGCCCACCGCCGCGCTCTCGGATATATTCCACGCCCATTCTGGTGTTCGTCTTGGTGTTATCCATGCCCTTTTCGACTACGACGCGCGGGCAGCGGAAGTACGTGACCCGAGAGTAGTGCCACTACCGCGCCGCGTTCGGACCAGCATGCGCCATATGCTGAGGAACGTCTCGACTGTACCGCTGAGGTTACAGTACAATCCGGTCAGAGCGTCATGTTTATCTTGTCCTCGCTGCTGGACGCCGCGTCATCCGACCAACTCCCATCACCTTCATCCTCGCCCAGCAGAAACCTCCGGTATACCTGATCCTGCTCCTGCTCGCGATGATATGCTTGAGGAGGAGGCGCCTCTCTCTGATCCTATGTCCATCCTTTTCTCCCCCAAAAGAAACAATCAAAAACAAGTTCCCGTGTTTTGTGGGTATGTCCGGAAAGCTCGGGGGACGTGGACGGCTGAAACTCGTGAAGATTTCGGAGATGAGGAAGATGATATTCCATCCAGCGCGCAAGACTCAGTCTAGACGCATTCGGGAGTGCACTTGAGCGGCGCAGACCAAGAGACGCATCATCGTGTGTCCCGCTGGACTAGGGGATCCGGACCGCCTGACCACTCGCGAAGGGTGATGATGGTAAGACGATGGATTCGGTGGTTGTGCTACGGTGCCGACTTGATCTACTTTACTCCGTCCGTTTCTACGTTTCCCTCCTTCCGAGATCCCCGAGGCTCCAATCCTGCTCTCTTCCCGCCTCTTTCCCTTGATTCTCATCTCCTTTGGGACCTTCCCCGCCTGGGCTACCTGGCCCACCGCCCTGCCTCTGTTGTTAAACAACGGGGTGGGCTTGCTGTGTACATCGTGCGCGTCGATATCCCCCCTACAATTGCTGGGGGGTCGTCGGCGTGCACGAACACTGTGCAAGTACTATAAATAATAACCCGACATCATTTCGGCGGGTAACCCGCATCCGTATGGCGGGATAGGCTAAGTCGAGGGTACGGGTAGGGGTAGACTCTCGCGCTGTACTTCAAGAAGGTGAGTTACATTTATCGCTCAAGCTATAGAATGTTAATGCATCTATAGCGCGAGACCTTCATCACCTCTGAAGAGGAGACTGCTTGTTTGATCCAGAACACTACTATCGTACACTGCCTAAGTAGACAAGCAATGCCACAAAGCCCGTATCGCTATGGTGTCTCTTGGGATAGCTCCTAGTGCCGCAGCCGTGAGTCTGTTCTCCGAGTGATTTGCCTCGAATCTAACCATTTCGTAGCACGATGGCAACTCATTCGAACAGCACCCCAGAACGAAATACCCGCGGGGAACCCGCGTTACTCACTAGTGCCAAGCGTTCGGTTTGATGCCACTTCACTCGGCAGCTTCTATCTCTTCGTTTCTGGCATCAACGTTTTGGTCAGATCCTCCATTGGACCTTGTCATCAGCCTGACCGTCATCGCAAACTGAATCCAGGGGCGGGCTTACCATATATGGACATCCGGCGCTCCAGACTTTCTCGACTCTTGTCCTGGCTCTTGTCATTCATCGCGGCTACACTTCTTACGGTCATTCACTCACCTGTGTCGTAAATCTGACCTCCGTGAACACTTCGGTCAACAACCCATTCATTCCAGGACCTGTGTCATTTACTACAGGCTCAAGCGGACCTGTGTCGAAGTCAGCAACATGGAAGGTGTGTCAGAAAATCTTCTGTTACTCAGTACCGGCCATACTATTGTGTCACTTACTACACGCTCAAGCGGATCTGTGTCGAAATCAGCAAAATGGAAGGTGCGACAGAAAATCTTTCGTTACTGAATATCGGCCAGAACTTCGTCCATATCTCACTCAACCAACCACCGTGTGTTCGAGATAACGTTGCGTTGATTTCCGCCACCACATACCCACCATATCTTCCGCCGATTGACTGACACAACTTGGCTTTATCCCTCCACCTCACCTCGTACTCACGACTTGGACATTGGTCCAATCCTTCTGAAAGCTTTCCGCCGCCGACGAGCTGCCCACTTATTTTCAATTACCATGTCGTTTCCCGTCAGAATGCGCGCTCAAAAAGTGACCAAGGCACCCGCATTCGTTCGGTATCGCTCGACTGTCGCCTCGACGTCGATGGTAGAGGCCAAGTCAAGAGTGCGCGGGCATGCGCAAGACATCCGTCGCTCAGCGACTCATGCAGCACAAGCAGCCCCGACCATGTATGTTTCCATGTTTTTATTTCGTTATCGAACAACGGACTGATAGCTATTTAGAAACAGTGTGAACCTTCCCATGTCTGGTCCAAGCTCTGAACCAGCTGCGCAGCTGGACCATACATTCATCGGCCGATCGGGTGGAGAGATCTTCCACGAGATGATGCTGCGCCACAATGTCAAGCAGATATTCGGTTATCCTGGCGGCGCCATTCTCCCCGTGCTTGACGCCATCTACAACTCACCCCATTTCCACTTTATCCTTCCCCGGCACGAGCAGGGGGGAGGTCACATGGCGGAGGGCTATGCGCGCGCGTCCGGCAAGCCTGGTGTCGTCCTCGTCACGTCAGGACCTGGCGCAACCAACATGATCACTGTCATGCAGGACGCGCTCAGCGATGGTGTGCCCTTGGTCGTGTTTACCGGACAGGTTGCGACATCAGCCATTGGAACTGATGCTTTCCAAGAGGCGGACCTTGTTTCTATCTCTCGCAGCTGTACCAAATGGAACGTCATGGTCAAGGACACCTCTGAATTGCCGCGCAGAATAAACGAGGCCTTCAAGATTGCCACATCTGGTCGGCCCGGCCCTGTACTTGTCGATCTACCTAAAGATATCACCGCCGCCATCCTCAAGACACCTCTGCCGTTAACAACACCTAGCATAAACCTCAGCCTTCCTCCGAACCCTCCGCAGATGTTCGAGGTCCCAGCTGACACCACCCCGCTCATTCGCCAGGCCGCCGCTCTCATAAATCAGGCCAAAAAGCCCATTATTTACGCTGGTCATGGTGTTCTCTCCTCTCCCTTAGCTCCCCAGCTCCTCCGCCAGCTCTCACAACAGGGGAACATCCCCGTGACCACCACCCTCCTTGGCTTGGGCTCGTTTGACGAGACGAACCCCTTGAGCCTGCACATGCTCGGTATGCACGGGAGCGCGTACGCGAACATCGCCATGCAGGAGGCGGACGTGATCATCGCTCTGGGTAGCCGCTTCGATGACCGGGTCACTAGCAAGGTCGAAACCTTTGCGCCTGCAGCCAAGGCCGCGGCCGCGCAAGGTCGGGGCGGCATTATCCACTTTGAGATTCAGCCAAAGAACATCAACAAGGTTGTCGAAGCGTCTATTCCCGTCCTCGGCGACGTCACCGCGAATCTGCAGACGCTCGTCCCGATGATCCACAGCAACCCGCGAACAAGTTGGCTGGCCGACATCAAGCAGTGGAAGGAAAAATACCCGTTCACGTACGTCAAGAGTAAGCGGGGTGAGGCGGTAAAGCCCCAGGAGGTCATCGAAGAACTAGAGAAGCAAACCACCCATTGCAAGGATGACGTTGTCATCACCACTGGTGTCGGCCAGCATCAGATGTGGGCTGCGCAGTTCTACCGATTCAGCGTCCCGCGTTCGATGATCTCGTCTGGCGGACTCGGTACGATGGGCTTTGGCCTTCCCGCTGCTATTGGCGCCAAGGTTGCTGCCCCGGAGAAGACTGTCGTGGACATTGATGGCGACGCGTCGTTCAGCATGACCGCGATGGAGCTACAGACGGCATCTCAGTACAACATCGGTGTCAAGGTTCTCGTGCTGAATAACGAGTTTCAGGGCATGGCGCTGCAGTGGCAGGATCTCTTCTACGACAAGCGATATTCGCACACGGAGATGACGAATCCCGACTTTATCAAGCTCGCGCAGGCGATGGGTGTACATGCGATACGGTGTACGAGTGCGGAGGAATTGCCGGCAAAGATGAAGGAGTTTTTGGAGTATGATGGATCGAGACCTGTGTTGATGGAATGTGTCGTGGAGAAGAACGAGTATGTGTTCCCGATGGTGAGTTCTTTCTAGCTTTTTTTGTTTGGGATTTCTTGCTTATCGGTCCCGTCTAGGTCCCTGTTGGCAAGGCGCTTCACGAGCAGTTCCTACACCCGACGCTGCGTGCCATTCAGGCTAGCGAGTCGAAAGCATGATCTGTGCAAGCCCTTTTTCTGATGGGGTGGATATCTGGTTGATCGTGCCGGAACGGTTTGCGGCACTCTATTTAATTTTCTTTCCCAAGCTGTACTTAGTATAATCTTCGCTATAGCTATAAAGGTCTCGCTTCAACAGCGAGACCTCTCACGTTTACCTACCATGATGACCACTGCTTGAACTTCTGAATCTTTCCTTTATCTCTCTCACTCACGACGTACACTTTGTCGTAATACATTCAATTTACTACCTGTGATTCATCGTACTCTACTAACTCCCTTCTTCGAGGCGATCGGACCCTCTTCGCAGAATGCGAAGCAACGCTGCATAACCGACATTCATAACAGCTGCCTAATATCTGTACCATTTTTTTCTTCTTCGCATTGGCAACTATCGACTCCGAGCATTGCAGCATCTTTTCTGAGTGGAACACACTATTACGCTAATACATATCTAGGGTGGTGGTGGTGGTATTATTTGTCTTGCGTACTTTTACCAAAGCGCCTCCTTGACGGGGGGCAACTTACGATTTTTCCAAGATTACTATGTTCGTTCTCCAGCTTTGATCATGGAAATGATGAGAGCGGTATATATGTATCGCCTCGCAAGACGATACAGATCGATGAGAGACTGAGCTAATTATCTTCCACGATAGCAGCATGTCATGCTCACTGGTCCAATCCCATGCACGTTCTTCCAAACCATCTAGTTTGGTTCGCGAGCTGCAGCGCGAATTACGGCCCGCATGCTGAGTCAGCCAGTCGGTTGATCACCGAAGTTGCTCTCTTCTTCCATCCACTGCAGCTTCCATCTCTTGTTGAGCCAAATGTACGACCTATACATGGCGACCTAACAGGTCGGGGTGTCTGACATTTTCTAACGGGACTCACAAGCCGGAAGACACTTTCCAGCTTCCATCTTCAACTTGATTTAATCTAGCGTGGGCGGAATGCTGAAACGCTAGGTTGAACGGGATTCACTATGGCTTATACCTCTCTCGTGCATCCAGCTGGCTTTGATTAACTCAAGTCGGTCACGGTCCTACGTGTCAACGCTGTTGAGGATTATCGAACTTTGCAAAGGCATGACTAGGCTCGACATAATAGGTACGCGACACAGTGCCGTTTGCCGTTGTGTATGCTCTGGATAATGAACGAATTTTCAGAATTTAATCTCCAAGTTGGATTGACAGTATCCCCGGAAGAGGACATAGATCATGATGTCGCCGAAGAGACTGTCCATCTCCAGCTAGCTTTAATCTAGCCTGCAAAGAATGCTAGAACGCGAGGGAACCATATACTCGTTCTTTCGTGCTTATCTTATAAGAACTTCCCCTGATTACCCACGGTCATGATCCGGCGTGAACGTGCGCCACAGCGATAATCTGAATTGTTCTCTTCTCGTGGATGATTTCTGGTCTCGGGATTAAGACAGTTTCGAGGAGTACTGGAAGCGCAACTTATACGTGTCAGCGATCATCCGAGTTTGCGAAGGCAGGACTAGGCTCGAAAGTAGGCGACACACTGCTGTTTGCCGTTGCGTATGCGCTGAATACTGACCGAAATTTAAGATGGCCCAAATTCAATCTCCTTAGATGGAAAGTATCCCCGGAAGAGGACGTGGGTACTCCTCCGCAAACGCCAGTATGAGGGTTCGTCCACCCGGGACAATGATTACTCTCGCTGGTCCCAGCGCTTTGTTTGGCGGCGCAAATAGTAAGCTTCCATTGTTTACCAAAGATCTGCCTCCGAGGCCCATTGTTCGCTGGCTTTTGGTCGCGCATTTGTTTTAGGCAAGCGTATAGTCACGGGTTTAAATAGCCAGCCCAGCTCGACATCTACTCAGCAGCGTTCTGTCATCATCCCTCCGTCCTTTATCTCTCTACCGCGCTGTCATTGTCATCCCAGCGTCCTGATCATGGCCTTTACGCGATCTCCGGTTTTCACACCGAAGACTAGCTTAAGAGAATTTGGATTATTCACAAAGCCTGAGTTCAAGAAACCAAGGCTCGTCGGGAAAACTCCTGCAGTACGTTCTTTGTCTTCAAATTGTGCGCACATATCCATGTTCTCCTAGCCGTCAAAGTCAGCAGATGAAACGGAGGCCATTGGCCTCTGTGCACACCTTCGGGATGCGCACGAGATGCAGGCGGGCGATGAGCTGGAGTCTTTGGCGGACGGGTGGAAGCAGGAGGTCGTGGTGTCGCATATTCACAAACTACCCGCGGAGATTCTGATCGAGATATTTCGCTTCGCCGAAGGCGACGTTCAGTACCACGTATTCAACACGTCCCCCCGTCGCGGACCAATCCGTTTCGCACGGGTTTGCGCAATGTGGCGAGCTGTGTCGCTGGACTGCACGGCGCTCTGGACGCACCTCTCCGTGAAGATTTCATGCGCCACCAAGTTGTCGGAGCAGACCCTCGCTCACCTTGAGCGCGTCTTGGCCCTCTCCCGCAATCGTCTCATTGACATCAAGTTCGACATGGAGATTATCTTTGACTTGGGATTGCGGGACTTGGCGGCGTCTCATTTATGGGCTCTCACATCCCATTGTGGTCGCTGGCAGAAAGTTCATCTCGAGATGCCGACTATCCTCCTCAAAAGTGTCGACCAACACATTCTGGACAATGTGTCCGCTCTCACTGATATAACATTGGTGAATGTCTTCGACGACAACTTGCGTCAATTGGATGCAGAGGACCTCCCAAGGATGTGTTTCCTCGAGAACGCACCCCGCCTCCGTCGCGTCTCAGTATGCGGCTTCTCTCATAGTCGACTGCTCCCCATCTTCGACACACACGTCGTCGCATTCCCCTTCCACGAAAGTAACGTCAAGTTACAAACTTTTGAAGTACATGGGGGATCGGCATGGCACGCCGTGGACTGCCTAAAGTCCCAGCCATTGCTGCGCCATCTCTCCGTGCTGAATACCGATTCCAGCATGGACGGCCTCTCCCTCCCTTCGGTCCCCATCTCAAAACACTCGTCCCTCTCGTCCATATCTACAACCTCACCAGTCATATTGGATGCCATTGAGCTCCCGGGTCTTCGTTCCGCGTCTCTGGTCTCCCCAGACCGTACAGCACCAAATCCGGACCGCGTGTTCGACGCCCTCGCCGCGTTGCTCAAACGCAGTGATGCCCAGTTGCAGTGCCTCACCGTTAGAGATCTCCCTCTATCGCAGGACGTCGGATTCATGCCTATGCTCAAAGAACTCTCGTCTCTCACCACCCTCACCCTCACATTCACCGGGCCCAAGCGCCAGCGTGACTCGGAATTGCAGTACTTGATCAAGCGCCTGTTGTCGATGGACTTTCTCCCTCGACTGGCATCCGTGCAAATCGACTTTTCCTACGTGTTTTATCCCAAGGCGGCCATGCAGGCTCTGAACAGTGAAGAGTTCCTCCGAATGCTCCATCTAAGGTGTTCAGAGGGAGCGTTGAGGCATTTGAAGATAGCCTCGGGTGGAGAGCCGTTGATGAGTGTGGTGCAGGAGGAGTCGGTGAAGAAACTTGGGGAATGTGGCTTGACGGCGGATTTACGTCTCCGTGGAAATATGCCGGCGCGTTCATGAGTACGAAGAGTAGGAACTTGTTGCAGGGTTTTGTATTATTTTTTGTGCTTGTTGTTTGTTGTACTATCTATGATGTGTGTAATTATATCCTCTTGGACTTACAGTGATATATATATTGGTTACATTCACAAATGCAGTTTAGTGGCGGGAAGTCCAACGTTCATATTTGTGGGAGCAGGAGTGCGAGCTGGCGCCTCAATTTTGGTGCATGGATTATAACTGGCAACACTCATTCTAGATCGTTCGGGTACTTATCCTCCAACTAGTCCAAAGTTTTGCCACAATTCTGGACCGTACCTCTTGTCTGCTCAATCCAGACTCTGAACGACACAAGTTGCAACACTTCCTGTCGTTGGATATCCATTGAACACTCAAAATGGATGATACACGACGAAGCACGCTAAGACTGAGCTGCTCAGTCGCCGAAGAAAGATGGATCTTCAGCTTCTTATAGGCGCGACCGACATAGACAGCCCAGGTCATACAATTCAGTAATACAGGAATTCAGTTGACTCTTTGTGGAAGTTATGTTCCTCTACAGCGAGTTCTACAGCTTGAATGCGTATTGGTCGTTTAATGCCTCCGAAGTAATCTAAAGCATACGGGACCTTCGCCAAAGCTCTAATATACGAGCGCCTTGAGGAAGCTAGCGAGATACACACGCTAAATGGAAGGGCCAACTTTGCGAGTAGATCAGCGAGATCGGACCAGAGAGGATCCTGATCCATGCTCCAGTCGAATACGAGCGCCAATCTCTTCAAACCAGGAGAGCTCCCTACATGGGCAACTTGTAGCATATCGATAAGGAAATCAAAATCCGAATCGAAACGAGGAACGACTATGAGAGACGGAACATTGACAAAGAGAGACGTTTCTGGGGTGTCGACTGTTATGACTTTATCATTAAAACGACAAAAGAACCGTCTTACCTTGCGGGAAACCATCTGGATTGATATACAACACAACCTCCTCCACGGTTCCTTGGATCGCCCGGAATAGGGCCTCATATGAAGGCCACGTTCTCGGCGTGAACGTCTGCTCGACGACAAGGCGCCTGAGTTTGTGGAGGGATATGACGGGAGGAGCCACGGACCCCATAAAGATCGAGGACACGAAGAACTGCGTGTGGAGAACGGTGAACTCCTCCAGCGCGATCTGTACTGGGGGGGCTGTGGGCGTCGTACTTGGGTCCTCGTAGTGCATGTTACATTGGGAAACCTCCAAGGATGCAAGATTCTGGAAGGCAGACAAGACCTGTACCACGTCCTCTGTAGAAAGTCTCTGCACGAGGGACAACGAGAGGCTCCGTACAGTGCTCAAAGTCGGAAGGTCTGCGAACGCTGGCATCTTGGTTGGGTACGCGTCCGATAGCGCCTCGGACAAAACAACAGTCTCCAGCCGCGTGAGCTTGGCCATGACGTTGCAGATCATGTTCCAAGATGGCTGGCCGTCGTCCGTGCAGAAATGGACGCATAGCGTGTTGACGAGGTGACCAACGTTGTATTGCATGACGAGATCGTGGAAGTGGAAGGGCGACTGCGATAAGAGCGGTCTGATCCTGACATTGCGATAGAGGTAGAGCCTGCATTGTGGTCCGAAGAGGCGACTGCTTTTGAGCAGAGACCAGAGACTGGGCAAGTGCAGCTGGGCGACTTCGTCTACGATGACGTCCAAAATTTCCTGAGGAAAATCCGCCGCCATGTCTGCGCGCAGCCTAGTAGTAGATGGTAAGCGAATATAAACCTAATCCGAGTCATTATCACTTTTTACAACGCGACTGAGTTCAGAGATCAATGAGCGCTTGAGACTCTGAGATGATCGTTGTAAACAAAGAGCTTAAATTGCCGACGGCACAAGATGTGCGGGTCCAAGTGGGTCCAAGTCTCAAGCTCTTGCATGAATGGCCATTATCATGGACCCGTCGCTCCTCCGTATTTACTACTCCCTCTCTGTTTGTTCGATCTGCTTATGTCCTTGTAGCACTCCTACTGGAGGCGGCTCAAGAGCTTGCCCTCCTAGGTGAAGAGTTACGCGACTTTCGTCGCGATGTAGCCATTGTAAGCTTTGCACATAATCCGAACAAAACTCATGCATATATCCATGTCACGTAAAGCACGAACCAGTCGCGGGGCACAGGAGCTGCCATTCCATTCCGGGAGGTCTGTTTTAGGGATGGGAGCATCCCTAGTGTGTACTCCTCTCTGAATCTAATTATGATACTCAGCCTTTACCTGATCTTCCTTGTGCAGGCTGGGCGACCTGCTCTTCCAGCAATCCACAATCTGGATGATCTGCGGATGATGTCTAGTGACAACCTCGGCGCATATATCCTCGGCCACGGGGGCGTCCCTCCAGCTGCGCGGGCAGCTCGTCAGACCATGGTTGCAGGCCTCATTGGTTGTATTGGTAACCTCAGGCTTTCATCACTGTTCCACTTCATGTACTTACTCGTTGACCCTTTAGAGTAACGAGGATGTGCCTTATTCTTACACGGCAGTTGGTGAATACTTCAAGATGGTGATGCACATATTTACAAATGCAGCCCAGTGCTTAGTACAGCTGGGGGGAAAGCCGGTTCAATTCCGAGTCCGACACGTATGAAACGCAGCCGGGTGTACCAAAATGAACGCTACACATGATTACAGAGCAACGACCCACTTGAACAGGTATGGACACAGCGATACATGGGCTGTGTCTATTTATACGGGTGAAGACGGGAACATTTCATATACAGGCGATACGACAAAAAAGCACAAGCACGTAGATAGAATAATAGGCTAAGGCTTGGTATTGACCGCCGGGTGTGCCCAATTTGTGGCTGTGCCGCGTCGCCACAATACTTACCTGGGGTTACACACTCTTTCTCTTTCACACTGCTCAGCACATAACATGAGTCAAGAACAATCGTTACTAGACGGCTCTGCGTGCCGAAATGATGCGTTTACGAAGACGCCAAGTACTTCAACTGCCCCGATTCGGACCAACCCGGACCTCGGATGGGAATAAATAATTTCGTTCTGATATGATGTGTGCTGTACTGCAGTCTTTCTTAATACCGTCATGGTCTCCACCAACTGGACATCGTGGGGATACAGATGGAGATCTTCCTTCTGGTTTGTGACATTTGTCGTCTGGTTGGGTGAGTCGCGAACTCTTAGTTTTTACGGCAATTGATGATCGCTGATTGTTTGTGTGTGTATATATAGGCGTCTTGACTGATCTCCTCGTCTATTCTATAATCGTACCTGTCATTCCGTTCCAGTTGGAGCTTCTAGGATACGACCATGTATCTACCTTGACTGGATGGCTTCTCTTTGCCTACGTATGTGTCGTCTACCTGTTCTTCTCGTTTGCGTGTTATCTTATACCTGATCTGCTCTGTAGTCATGCGGATTGGTCCTATGTACGTGAAAGGTTCTTGTAAGTCTGGTTTTGCTGACGGTCTCTTGAAGGTACCGTGTTCGTCGCCATCTACGCGGAGAATTACAAGTCGCGACAGCTTCCACTTGTTGTCGGCAATATCATCCTCATTGGCTCTCAAATCATGTTCATGGAAGCACCGACATACTGGCTCATGTGCTTTGCGCGCGCTCTGCAAGGCATCGGCTCGACCATGGTTTGGGTGATTGGCCTCGCATTGATGTACGTTGATTTCTTACCGTTGAAAAGGCGGCGTCGAATGACAAGTTCTTATTGATAGATGTGATGTTACACCTCCAGAATTAATAGGGAGTCAGCATCCAGTTGTTCCTTTTTCTGAAAAGGTTCTTACCACCTTGTTTCCAGGACAGCTTGGCATTGCAATGTCCGGCTTCACTTTGGGGTAAGCTGCATGGGTTTTCGTTACTAGGTTCGAATGTTCTGATCCACGTGTAGGATACTCATGGGACCACCAGTTGGTGGCGCGTTGTACAAGACCTTTGGATTTCGCGCACCTTTTGTGATGGGGATTATCTTTGCGGCGGCCGACCTCTTGGGACGCCTACTAATTATTGAAGTCCATCCGACTTCGACAGCAGCTGTTTATCCTTCAGCTTCGCCATTGCAGACAGAACGTGTTCCGTCTGATGCAGAAAAGCGCGAGGCTACCCCCGCTTCAGAGCACCCCTCTCAACAGAACGTCACAGAACACACACTAACGCCACCGGTGCAGTTGACGTTCATTGGAGTGTTACTCACGTTGCTCAAGTCTTCACGAGCTGTAACAGCGAGTTTAATAGCACTCGTTTTCGGGTAGGCAACTTTTCCAAGTGGCGTTCCATGATACATGACCTTCAACAGGATTGTGGCCGCGATGCAAGACACCGTGATATCGCTCCACCTCAACCATGTTTGGGGACTCGATTCGGCCAAGGTCGGCGTCGTCTTGCTCGCGGCAGTCGTTCCTACTCTTTTCTGTAAGCTTTTCTAGGCCTGATGCGGTTCTCAAACTCATACCACACCATTACTAGCGGGTCCGCTAACTGGATGGATTTCCGATAAGTATGGAACATCTTGGGTTACGTTTCTATCCATTCTCCTAGGCATCCCGTGGTGTGCTGTTATGATCATAGACGGGCCTCTAGCGTTGTTTATTACGGCTTATGCTCTGCAAAGTCAGTAGTACACTGCAGTTCGCATTGGTAAACTCTCCTAAAATTTTCAAGGTCTCTTCGTGGCAGCATTAGCTGCTCCGGTAACGGTGGAACTAGCTATGGTCGCGCATAGAATCGAGGGTGTTGGTTGTGAGTGTTCCGATAAGTTTCGGAAATGTAGTAAATCACTTACACCATCACGCATAGATGCTCACGTATACAGTGTGTTTAACTTTGCCTTTGGTATTGGTTCTACTGGTATGAACTCTCTCTTTTACGCATCTCACGAAGAGCTCATAGTCTCGCGCAGTTGGACCAATCATAGCTGGTCAGGTATGTACAAACGGGTTACTATCGCCACACCCATGGATCTCATGATTGCTGATAGATGTACGACCACATAAGGAAAGGCTGGATGGCCATTTGCTTGCTCGTAATTGGACTGCTAGGAACATCTGCCGTCTTGGCATTAGTCTATACGGGCGATCCCTCAGTCGGGACATGGATAGTTCGACGACGATGTGCCCGACGACCTGTCGTTGAAGGTGTACACGCGCCAGAGACGGTATAGTCCCTTTCAGAACTGTAAAAAGTCTTTTTTTGTGTTTCGTTGACCAATAATGTAGCCCTACTCGACAATACTACAGATCCGCTCAAACACCATTCTCTGACTTTCGTATCCTTGCAATAGGAAGAGTACTGGGAAAACAGACCTGAACAAACCCTGCCCTCTACGACCAATCTACGACTGCCTTTTCCCCCTTGCTCTTCGCGAGGAATAGGCTTTCGAAGACCTTAAATAGCCTTCAACACTGCCTCACCAGGCTGCTTCTTGATGGAGTAAAGACATCTTTCACCACATTCACAGCCGCGCGTAGCGCGCACACCCACACTGGGGGGTGCACACTCACACTCGGGCATGCCAATCACAATCCAAATGGCATATCAAGACCTTAGACACTTCGGCTCGGTACTACACCACGTTTCGCGTACATATCACCCGGTGTAACACCAGCGCCGCCGCTTTCTGAGTAGTGCTAGAAACGATTATTGAATTGTTGTAGCTATGTGTACGAAAGGGAATTGGAAGGTACGAGGGTAGCGATGAGCCACTGACACGCTCAATACGCTGAACGCTAACTTCGCGCGCAATCTTGATAGGCTTCCCGTCGCGTCAGGTCCATGAAATTGATGAGATGTTGGGATCCATCCATTTGACCGGTGAAGGGGCCTCGTCATCTATAGAACATTCATCGCCACAAATGCGTCCAGTAGTAAATAGATGAACATACCCTCCACTAGCTCGACCATCTCTAAATCCTCATCAGAGTCGCAGGCTGCATCGATAGGTTCCTGCACCGCATTTGAAGCTAAAGAAAAAGAGTGAATCCAGGATTCCCATACAAAAGAACGACATACCCTTTACAGTTTCGCTGTCGGCATCCTTTTCGTCACGGTTGACCGATAAAGTGACTGGCAAATAGGTTAGAAAAGGCACAATCAAACAAATGGAACGAGCGAACCAGCGGGCAGCAAAGGCGATGACAGTGTCGGAGAGGGGACCAATAGTTCTGAGTACAACTGAATTAAGCCTGCCGTTCACAAAGCTGGGAGTAAGACGTACCGTCAAGCTCATCAACATAATCCAAGGTATCGCCATTATGAGCTTTGCCCTTCGCATCGTCCTGCGGCTCCACCTCCGAGTCGGAACTGTCCAGAATTTCGAGAACCTCATGGCCGTTTTGAACTGTTGACCGTGTTTTGACGTCCTGTCGGGGGATGCTTGTTGACGTTGTGTCAAGCTCAAGCTCGATGACAGTTTCCGGCTCCTCTTTAATGGCCGCATGGCGCCAATTTCGATGATTCGGGGACGGACTGCTTTAGGAAAGCTCGAAGCTCGTCTACATCAAGCCAATCCGTGTCTAGGAATGTCGTGGGGTTTTGCAAGATGTCGCGTGTGGAAAAAGTCTAAATTGGTCAGCTTGCGGACCGACAACCAAATCCGGCACATACGTAGTAGAATGCGCTGTCGCTCGCGCCGCCGACTCATCACTCAACGCACCAGAGACCTGAGGAGCAGGCGGGACGGTGATGGACGGAAGGAAATAATTCTTGAATTTCAAATGAAGAATAGCGCGACATTATTTTCCAGGACGCGACTCGGGCCTAGCGAGCGCGGATGAGCATGCCCGAGTGTGGGTGTGCACCCCCGGGTGTGCGTGTGCGTGTCCTAAGCTGCTATGGATGTGTCTATAGATGTATATACTCTTCTTGATGCCCATCATATCAATGAAACGATACGTCTCATCCGGGCTTCTGCCCGAACTGCGAGTCTCTTCCCACTCTCATGATTGTACCTACGACATTGGGCTACAGATGGCGCTCTTCCTACTGGTTTGTGACCTTTGTAGTGTGGCTCGGTATGCCTGCAGTAACTTCCTCTTGAACAATCAGCGCTCATTGAACAACGCAGGCATATTAACGGACCTCATCGTCTACTCCATAATTGTGCCCGTCATTCCTTTTCAACTTGAAAAGCTCGGATACACGCATATATCTACACTCACGGGATGGCTCATGTTCGCCTACGTACGTGACTGTCCATCTTCTCCTCACTCCATACATCTCATCATACAACGTAACTTGACAGTCTGGGGGTTTAGTGATCAGTGAGCATTGCATATCCCAATCGTGCCATCCCGACGTCACGGTCCCCTCAACGCTTTCGTAGCGACCGTATTTGTCGCAATGTTCGCCGACAACTACGCGAACCGCCAGCTTCCGC
>QLPD01004509.1:0-11173 GCA_003314085.1 Hymenopellis raphanipes
ATCCACTGATCACAGTGGTGAGAGTGAGAGTGTGAGCTAAGGTGAATCCCACAAGAAGAGAGTGTAAAAGTGATCTTGATTGTGGGGAGTGTAGATAGCTAGTGTACCTTCATACATGTATGTGGCTTAAATACCCGAATGAAAAGGAGGAAGCTCTAAAATAAAGAATCAAATGGAACAGAAATGAAGTGAAAGGAATCATCAAGGCACCCGAGCCGAGACGAGGGTGCGGGAAGGAAGGAAGAGGAGGTATCCGAAGACTAAGGAGAGAACCCTCGAGGTACGCGTGAATACGCGTACCTGTTCCTATCCTCGATCGCACCTCGATCGAGCACCTCCTAAGGCAATCCCGGATCGAGGGATTGTTACCGATTCGTGCACAGGGAGTGCACGATCGGTACATCTCCCCCCGACCAAAAGATTTCGGAACCGGAGGTGGCGAAATACGCAACACGCACACGTGAGCGCAAGGCCGACGATCATCGCGCCAACTGCGGGGAAGCCTTCAAGAAGACGAGGGACGGCAGGACCAATGGGCGGGAAGACCCTCAATACAATCCCGTGGAAGTGGAGAAGCAAAGGAGGACTGAATGCGCTGACGGAGGATAAGGTGAGGAAGACGCCCAAAAAGGAAATTAGTGAATGAGATGAACTGAAGGAAGTGGCGCGTCCAGTACAGTCCACGAGGAGGCGGTCCAGAGCACAATTACAACCTGGTAAGGGCGCGCAGAATTCACCCGCCATAAAAGACGCCAGAAATGAACCGTTGGTCACCCAGAGCACACCCCAGAAATGCCCACCACAGATACGCCCCGCCAAAGCCACGGCTTCAATGCCCTCCTTGACCAAGAGACCGTCAAGGTCACCATCGCGAATTACGAAGCACCGAGGTCCATTAACCACGATGTCCCCCAGGCCGTGCAACGCGGCGCCATTAGACTCCTCGGACAACTCGCGAGCAACGTAGACACCGCGATCACCGTCCGCGCCAAGTACGGCGTTCACGACAGCGCCGAATTGCGCCTACTCCAAGTCCAGGGTGTATACGAGAGCGTGGTATGCAAAGACCGTCCGCAATGGAAGGCAGTGACTGACGAGAAATACGCAGGGAGCCATTCAGATCGCGGAGGCGTACTTCCGCCACCACGGGTATCCGACACTCCCCCTCAACGAACTGCGCGTCGCGTTCCATGGATTCCGGGACCATATGATCCTGCACGATTGGGACGCCAGGCTGCACGCCCTCTTCCACATCAACCCCCAGTTCGGAGAGAATCCACTCGCACTCGCCCAGGAACACGCCAAAGCTGCGCCAGTCCTGGACATCTTGGGCAACACGACGCTCAAAGACGCCATGTATGGTGCACATGAAGATCACACCCCGAAGAAACCCACACTCACGATGCTACCCGCCGCCACGCACTTCACGCTACCCGAAGCGAAAGAGAAGCGGCTTCAAAACGACGACTTCTACGTCACCCGCGGGAACGGTGGAATCCACTTCAAAAGCGAACTGCAAGACCCGGCTTACACAAACGGGCTCATAGAAGCCATGGCGTCGAAGATTGCCGAGAAAATTGAGGAGTTCGCAGAGGAACTGCAAACCACGCCAAACGAAGGCCTTCGCCAAGAAATCATCACGGCGTGGCTCCCATACGCGAAGGAGGACATCCCGACAGCTGTGCACCGGCCCCTAATCCAGTACAGGCCAGCGAACGAGCCAGAGAACACGCTGCCTCCCCAGACACAGTGCGTTGGGTGCCGAACGGCAGGCTGTGGGAGGTGCCCAGGGGGACGCTGCGCGCCCGTACGCACCACTCCTCTCAGGGCACCGACACCGAAACCGGGCTCCAGGCGTCCGACTCCACTCCCGCCACGCTGGTCAGCCACGCCGTCAGCCGAAGGGACGAGGAAGCCAGCGAGCTTCAGTCGCGGGATGAAGAAGAAGATGCGACAAGATGATGCAAGGGAACAAACCGCAGCGAGAGCGCGGACAGGAAGAGAGGTGTTCATGCAGAGGCTCGCCGACGTAGACACCCGCATCGCGAAACCCACACGCACAAGCCCGGAAGTCGAACTCCTCGGAGAGACACTACGGGATGGGTCGACGATCCCAGCGCCGGGCAAGAGGTTCTTTGGAGGGAGATTCGTCCCTCAAACGCGCCCGGGGAATGGACCACTCCAACAAGCTGTGAACGCGTTCGTCATGAAGCCAGCCGAAGAAGGAGAGGCGCAAGGAACCATCATGGGCGACGGCGGTAAGCCCATCGCGTCGTCCTCCAACACACGCTCACCCTCGTACCATCCACTGTCGCCCACACCCAGCTCCTCCTCCATCCCAGAACTCGCCACTGTTTCTGAGAGCGACGAAGACACGCTGTCAGACCTCCACGTCGAGTACGACGAACGCTGGATCCACGAGCAGGCCTGGCGCGACCGCTACGCCCTCCAAAGAACACCCACACCATACTAACTGAACCACACCGGCACTCTCCCCCCAAAAACGCGCACAGCGTAACCGAGCGACCAAAAGCACGCGTAGTGCATCCAAAAGAAGGAGTAGACCTCGAGGAAGAGGTAGCGTACCCGCGGCCGTAGATAGAAAGCGGATGAAAATGTAGAAAACCAAAAATTCAATCTTTCTTTTCGTTCTTTTTTCCAACCAAAGAAACAACTCCAAAAACAACATCAACAAAAAAGACCATACCCAAACCAAAACCCAAAACCTAGGCAGAAAACCTCCGAAAGAAAAGATCGCAAACCAAAGCCAGCAGAAACACCAAACCAGAAAGCAAGGAAGACCAAGAAACACATCCATTCCAATGGCACGATGATGGCAAGAAACAAGCCAAGCCAACGCCCGACGTCGTCGCCATGGGAATGCTCGCGTCCGAGCATCTCAGAAGACGAAGGCGCCAGAACGGAGGGTAACGCCGTTATCGCCGATCAGCGAACCACACAAGTGGTAGCTTCGCTTCGCGAAGCCACATAAGCGCCTATCTCAACAGTGCAGATCCTCTGCATTCTCACTGTTTTTCTCTTCAACCCACCATGCCCCCCAGAATGGTTCTAGGTGAGTGGACCAACGCCAGCCCAAGGACGTGGAGACCAACACATCCACAGCCGCCTACGCCCCCGGCCACGTCTATGCACACGAAGCGGAACCAAACCCTCGGCCTAGGGATCATGTCGAGCCCAAGACTCTGCTCGACGACGACGGCGGTGAGAACCAGGGGCACGCTACAGACACCTCTCCCACCGTGGCGCAGAGAAATGACCAAATTAACGGTACGTCCCAAAGACAGACGCCCGCCAACCAAACTAAGAGGAATCCAGTCTGGCACGAGCACGACATCCTCCGCTACGCGCAGGCTACCAGTGCCAGAGAAATTACTCGCTCGTGGCCCAAGCTCCGCATGCAATGCTCCCGGGCCTGGAAGAAAGAATACGACCGTGGCGCCCTTGTGGTACGTATCTGCTGCGAGACCCCGTCGTCCGTCTCACAGAAACACAGAATGCCCCGAGCCTCTGCACCAACTGCGATCCCGATTTTGTCGTCGTCGCGAAGAAGAACGGCAAGGTACCCAAGCCGCCGAACAAGCCTGACAAGCCCAAAGACGACGAACACTGCTGGTGGCAGCCTGGAATGACCGAAGCCGTCTGCTTCCGCTGCCGCATCCTCAACCTCCCCTGCTCGTTGAAGCCAGGCTACACGCGCGGGAAATGGCACGTACGCCCCTTCCAATACGCCCCAGATGAAGACGGCTACGAGGAGGGAGAAGGTGGGGAAAAAGAGTAACCGACCCGCAGACAGACGCCGCCAAAGGAGCAGGATCACGACGCGCAAGCCAAGACCCGCACATCCTCCTCGTTACGCGGACCATCCCTCTTACTCCATCGCTGTACACCCGACGCCAACTCTGCATGTGTGTTTCGTTTTACCCATCCTATCTCTTCTTCATCCCCCCTTCGTACCATATCTCCAACCATACTTTTCTCTTTCCGTGTACATCTCCAGCTATCAAACCCGATCCATACCATAGCCGAAA
Source organism: Hymenopellis raphanipes (assembly GCA_003314085.1). Taxonomy (NCBI): domain Eukaryota; kingdom Fungi; phylum Basidiomycota; class Agaricomycetes; order Agaricales; family Physalacriaceae; genus Hymenopellis; species Hymenopellis raphanipes. Next base: position 4,050 of record QLPD01004509.1, read on the forward strand.
CAAACGTTGTAGTGTCGTGTAAACAGTCGTCGTGTGACCCGTCCTGCGAATCCAATGTATCGTGAACTTTCATGAGGCCTCATAAGAATCGTGCGTGAAAAATCGTCAAGTCGCCAAACAGAAACAGCGTTGGAGCTGTACGGGCTCCAAATAAATAGGTAGGGTACCCAAGTGAGTGTTGCGTGGAGGAGCTGGGGAGTAACCAGTCCTCAGTGTTGAAAGTGTGGCCAAGTAGTAGTGTAGTGCCTGGATTGACAGCCTCGCAGGCGTGCCATCCAGAGAAGAGTCGATCAAACACAATGAACAAGGTGAAAACAGTAGATTCCGAATCTTGAAGAACAAACAGCGATTACTCTACACCGCTATCATCCGACGCCTGTAACTCGCCGACTCGCTCTGCAGTCAAACCAGCAAGGAAGCCATCGGGAAGGGGAACAGCAGCGCGAGCAAGATATGGCATGACACGCCTCGCCGACACAGGATAACCCAGAGGCGCGCCATTCAGTTCGCAAAGGTGGTATGCCCCACCACGATTGCGGAAGAGAACGATAAGGGGACCAAAGTATCTGGCCTTTGCCTTATCCGGGAGGGTTTTTCGCGCACGCGTGTTCTCCATCAACACGAGCGCCCCTCTTTTGAAGTCGAAATCACGAATCCGATGAGCATTCTCCTTCGCCCAACGCTGTGCCTGAGCAACTCGGGCCGCATAGACGTCAGAGGATAACCTGTCCAATTCCTCCTCGCGTCGCAGAAGCTCCAAAGCACGCTGAACGATTAACTCATCGTGAGTCAGGAGACGGTCCGGAGGCGTTGTCAGCCAAGTAGCCTGTATAAAATCCAAAGGCAGAAGAGGCTCTTGACCGGTGACAGCCCGGTAAGGACTCATCCCAAGCGTTTTGAGAACTGTAACTCTCTCTGCCCAGATCATCGCATGCGCAAAACGATACCACGTCTTCTCATTTCCCCGACAGAGCTTGAGAAGACCCTCGCGGACATCGTAGTGCCTATTCTCGATGACACCGTTAGCCTGCGAGTTGTATCCAGAGATACGGATGTGTTTGATGCCATGCTGCTTCTCCAGGACCGCCAGAGCTGCCAAGAACGCCGTTCCATTGTCAGTGACGATCTCGCGCAGAGATCCCCAGCGACAGATAAGCTCTTCAAATATGAAAGCCGAAATGGAGGTCGCGTTCTCATGGCGTAGCAGACGAAACTCCGGATATGCAGTGAGAGAGTCACGGGCGTGAATGATGAACTTGAAACCTCCCGCCCGAGGCATGAAAAAGGTGTCAATGTAGACTTTTGAAAATAGAGTCGATGGATGCGCCACGACTGGCGGAATGTGCCAACGAAAAGTACGGCGCAGCTGACACTCGTGACACGTTTGAAGGAACCATTTGATGTCCTCCATCAAGCCAGGCCACCAGTAGCGGAGAAGGATGTTGAAACGAACCGAGAACGCGCCCTTGTGACCGAGACCGTCATGTGCCGCCTTCAACACCGTGAGGCGCATATCCGGTTCGACATAGGATTGATGGCGTCCATCGATAGCCCGCCTCCAAAGAAGACCGCCCTTCACGAAGAACCCAGCAGCATACTTGATAAGAGACTCACGTTCCCGAGACGTCATCGAGTCCGGAAGAGCCAGGGTCTCGAGGAAAGACTTGACGAAGGAGACCCGCTCATCCATCTGGATGACCTTGGCAGAACGCGGCAAGGAGTGCGGGAAAGATGAATCGACATTCGGGTTCCGAGAGTCATACGAGTACTTGGGTAAGGAAGTCACAGCCGCGTTCATCACAGACACTGAGGAAGAACGATGCCGAGAGACGTCAGAAGCATTGATGATGGACATGAAGGCGTAACGCTTATCAAGCCATTCACCATCGTCAGGCTCCTCCTGTGAATCTTCGGGGAAAAAACGCCTGCGCGAGAGTCCATCGACGCCGTGCTTGATGCCAGGAACGTGAACAAGTTTAAACGTAAACAAGAGTATGCCGGCAACCCAACGATTGATCGTCGCACTTGGGTTGATGTCCGGATTGTTCAACATCCCTTTGATCGCCGTGGCATCGACCTCGACCACGAGGTTCCGGGCACCAATGATATAGAGCTGCATCGACTTCATTGCTCGATACAGGCCGTACAGCTCCAGCTTCGGCTGGCTGTAGTTAGACTCTCTCGCCGATAGAGCAATAGACCCGAAACGACTTGGATATCTCAAGGATACGTCATCCTCGTCTTCCTGAAAGAGACCAAAACCGATGGCGATGACGCTGGAATCCACGCACAGGATGATCTGGCCCGCCGATGTGTAGTTGAGAGGGCGCAGAGCTGGAGAAGCAATGATCGCGTCCTTCAACTGTTTCTGAGCAAGCTTCTCCTGCACCCCCCAGACGAACGGAACATCCTTCCGTGTCAAATCAACTAGTGCCTTCGACATCGCCGCGAAGTTCCAAATGAAGTTCCGCATCAAACCTGCCGTACCCAAGAATGCACGGACATCTGTGAGGTCTGTGCAGTCCCCCCAAGTCCTGATCTTATCGACCCGGGAGTCCTCTGGAACGCGACCTTCGTAGGTACACTTGTGGCCGACAATCACGGCCTCGGGAACACAGAGATACGCTTTCTTCCCAGACCAAGTACAGCCAATGTACTTCATTCGCTGTACAATCCGGTTCAACGTCTGGAAGTGCTCCCAAACAAACCGACGGATCCCAGGATTCGCGGGGTGAGTCTCGAACCCGCCGTCTGAAGTCTCATAGCGAGTAGCAGGTCCGCGTATGCCAGCATCATCCATGAAGGGAATCGTAAACTCCGGAATCTCATCCCGCAAGGTGTAGGTGACATCACCATGCAAGACGGGGACAGAATTCGTCCAGCCCATAGGCAACTTTGTAAGTCTGAATGTCCCGAGGGGCGTCTGAAACGTCGTGTAGTCCCGAGAAAGGACAGAGAGACCACGCTGGTCAAACGCGACAAAGAGGTCGAACACGCCGTAACACGCTCGACCTGCGAAGGACTCCGCCAGCGACTCGACGAAGGGCAACATGCCACTATCCCGAATTGTGACCTTGTTCAACGGTTGCAAATCATGAACAATTCGAAGAGATTTCCCGTCCTTCTTCAAGACGGTGAACCAGCGGGAGCGATATGACGAGTTGGAGGGTTCATAAGCGCCTGAAGCGATTTTGTCCCGGACGATCCGTATGATCTCTTCATAGATCCCAGGAGGAATGGGGATGTTTTTGTGCACCCATGGAGTATGTGCGGTGACCGCCATCTCCACAGGCGGAAAGAAGTCCTCTCGGAAACGACCCTTCTCGCTCTCGTCCCAAGCGAAACCAGCCTCTTGAAGCATCATGAAGTGATGCATAAGCTTACGCTCTTCCGGCCAGAGGAAATCACCGGGGTGAAGGCCATCAATGAGATCCCTCCGCTCGGTCGTATACCGGCCAGTGGGCTTGAAATCCGCAGGGAAGGGAGACAACGGAGGCATGCCTGCCAAAGGATCACCCCGAATATCCCGTATAATGCGGAAATGTTCAGGTAAAGTTGTCCCAATGGGTTTGGTACGATTTGCGACCTTCTTGTACTTCTTCGTCACACAGACGCCCACAGGCGTATGCCGAGAGGTATTCACACCAGGTTTCAAAACATCCAATAGATTGACTGTATGGCGAGGATTCTTTTCGAGAACAGTAACAAAAGCAGGCTGTACCGGCGAAACCACATGGGGTACATGCAACTTCTCCGCAAAGCCCGACGATGTTCCAACGTCCTGGAGATCAGCGGCTCCGTAAGTCGCAGCAGCCAAGACGAAGGATTTTGCGGTGAAAGAGGTCTCCGCCTCAGACTGCACGGAACCAGCCACCACCGATTCCGTGAAACCCGAAACAGAGACAGTGAAATTGGGAATAGAAATGGAATCCTTGAAGGCGTTTACGTCCTCCAAGGGCTTCCCGAAGCGCGGCGTCCTAAACGAGTTGTCCGTACTGTGTGTAACCGAAATAACCAAGGCGAGTTCTTCATTCCGCTTCAAGTTCATGGAGGACATCTAGTCTCTGCGGTAAGAAGTATTCGCGGCGTCCGAATCAAATGTGTCCAAAGTCGGTGCAAAGCGAGGATTTCCTCGAGTGTGGGTAGGCACCGTCACCACATGATCAGAGTTGGGATCATGAATGGTGAGTGTCTGACTACCATTCAAGTAGTTCCTGATGACCGTTTCCCCAAGAACGCCAAATGGACGACCGAGCAAAACGTCGTACGCGACATCCTCGATCACGTGGACTTGAAGGAACATAGTAAGATCCCCGATCGAAAAAGGAACGTTCCGACACATTCCTAACGACTCGTCGATGCCCTGGTTCGCGGACTGAATGGAAATCTTGACGTCCGTGTCCATTGGCAGATCCGTATTGCGCCAGACGTGACTCGACATAGCCACGATCTGTGCTCCTTCATCAAGAATGGCCTCGGCCTCGAAGCGGTGATTGATCGTCGGAGTGATGGCCTTTAAAGCTTGTGTCTGCGCTCCCACGACCACACCACTGTTCGCCAGCGAGGCGTAAAATGCATCGATTCGCTCCTCCTTGGTACGGCCCGACGTGTCCTGCTCCACCATCTCCGTGAAACGGACGTCAGCGGCAGCGGACTCGACAGCACTCGCGAACGGGACCCGGCGCGAAGAAACAGCCGTCTTCACGCGCTTTCGCAGCTCGGGTGCTATGGCGAGGAGATCTCTGTTGGAAACCGTGGTGGAACCCTCCATGACGGAGGCAAAAGCACGGTCAGTCGCGTCCTTCTCCTCCTTAGACAAAGGAGCCTGGTTCCGATACTGACGCTCATCTGTCCTGAAAGGATTCCGACTCTTGAACGCCGGCGCTTCCTGGACAGCCACCCCGGGTTCAACGACAGCCTGAGCAGGCACAGAGACGTCTGCGTGCTTCTGCGCATGGACAGCTGCAGCAATATTGGCGTCTTCGTCCTCGGCATCATCCTCTCCGAAAACGTCCTCGATATGCGCGAACGGATTCTCTGGCTGAACCTCTGGCACGACGACGGGAGCAGCCTGAGGAGTCGGGACACGCGGTGGCGCCTCTCGACGTGGCGTACTCGCAGGTACCACCGGGACACGCTCTTGAACAGGCGGAGCTGGTCCAGCTGGCTCCAAAGCAGCACCAGCTCGAGGGACCTCGTTTCCTGTATGAACGGGACCCGGCTCCTTCGCAGGAGGCCTCGCACGCAGATTATACCCGTGACGGCCATCCCGAGGCGCTCTCCCCGTCACGACACGCTTCCCTTCTGGCATCGGGGGACCGAGACGGACTCCTGCAGCGTTAAATGCCGCGGACATATTTGAGTCCCAATAGTTGCAGGCGTTCTGCTCCGCAACGACGCTCTCAAAGGCGTTCGTCGAGACGACGGAGGACGACAGTGGAATCCGAGACCACTGCTGTCTGGACGGGATCGCTTCCATCAAGAACGTCTGTCCTGCAGGAAGACCGACATTCGGATTCTCGCGATTCCACTGGATCACCCTATCATGCAGACTACCTGGACCACGCGGCCACGTACGTGAACCATTTCGTAACGTGCTCCGACCACTAGAATCGAGGACGAGAGCTCCGCTCGCGATGTCCTGCTGATGAACGCGACAAACTTTCCAGCTCGCGCAGTCGCCGCCACAGTAGCAATTACTACGCTTCTTGGGAGGCTGTTGGGGAGGAAGAGTGCCAGGGCCTTGAATCTGCGCTGTGGATTGATACTGCGCTGGCGGGGCACTGTACCTCCGCTGCATCGCGTTGTTCACGATGGGCGCTCCCGCAGCGAAACCCGCCGTGGTCAACGCCGCGACCACTGCTGTCGCAACCGCGCTCGCGTCAAGTCCCTCGATCTTCACGGTAGATGACTTGTTCTTCTCGCTAGTACCTGCAGAATATGTCGATGTACCAGACAGGCAGAATTCAGCTTCTTTGACGATATCGTCCAGCTCGTGAGGCCGGAGGAGGCTATGATCGGGGTGGCGAATTTCCAACCGCCTATTGACTGTCTCCCGTAGGCTGGCCCCCAACCCTTTGATATAAAGCCTTGACAGCTCGGAGCTAGAGACAACGTTCTCCTCAAGCAAGAGGGCTCCGATGCTTCTAAACTTCCGTGTATAACTGCCTAGGGTTTCCAAGTCGCGCGGCGCGTTACGGGCCTGGTCGATGACCAGATTTTCGAGATCCACAATCTCGTAACGTCCTTTGCGCAAAGAGCCTGGGTAAATTCGCATGACTGCTTTGATAAAGTCATCCCAGACTATGGGCGCGTCCGTCGTAGCTTTTGACTGCGGGAGAGTCTTCCATGACTCTCTTTCATCCGCTGGGAGATAGTGGAGAGCGTACTCCACATACTCCTCATCTTTTGTTTTGTTGTGCTCCTGACAAACGCGCTTGACGTCCTCCAGGTAATCCTCAAGATCCTTTGGATTACCTGAAAACGAAGGAGCGGACTTATTTGTCCGAGCCGGCATAGATGATGTGCTCATTTTGGATGGATGGGAAACCGGTTGAGCTTGAGATGAACTCGTAGGTTGAAAAACCGGGGGAACAGGCGATTGAGAAGAAGGTGTGGACGACTGGCTCGATTGCCCGTGCGTCGAAGAGGGTTGAATCAAAAATTGGCCTAGTTGTAGATTTGAGACGAAAGCCTGGCTAAGCGCAAGACTTGAGATGTCCGCAACAATGCCCTGGATTCCCTGAGAATGTGGCGATGGAGAAGGATCCGGCTCCTCAACTTCCGAATACGGTGATGGGGAAGGTGGTCCAAATTCACCGGGTTCGGAAAAGGGAGAAGGTGGTGTTGGAGACTGTGGTCTCGATGAAACGTGGACAAGCCCCGAAGAGGTACTTGTCGAAGGACCAGTTGACGGATTACTCGCTGAAGGTTCTGCGGCGGGCAGAGCCTTCACGAATCGTCCTGTTTTATCCCGAGGTTGTTTTGCTGTCGATTTTTGTTTGGCCGAAATGTTGGGCCACGAAACAGTGCACTATGAAAAATGGATCCCTCGCGGTGGGCTCCACTTGTACACGCGAGTCCGGGCTTGCGCACGTACAAGAACGTACGATGTAGCGCAAGGA
>QLPD01004518.1:0-38633 GCA_003314085.1 Hymenopellis raphanipes
ACCGACGTGCTTCTTTCCGTTCTTTCATCTGCAGCACTGTTTCCAGATCGCGCAGGTTCAGCCATGCCCAAGGTCAAGTTTTTCGCGGTTGCCGTCGGGAGAGAAGGTTCCAAGATCTATGACACCTGGACAGAAGTCAGTCACCATTTTCTGATTATTGCTTCACGCTGACTCGTCTACTCCAGTGCGACAAGAATGTCAGTATCATTTTTTCAATGTTTTTGATCTATCATATGAATCTACTCAAGGTTACACGCTACCCCGGTGCCAAGCACAAGAGCTTCCCCACGCGACGCGAGGCGCAGGAATGGCTTGGTGCGTCGATTATTCAGATCGGTCTTGCAACGTGACTCAACATTCGGCGATGCGTTCTTCAGATACTCAGGCACTGCGTGGGAGTATCCCGCGAAGAGGGCCACCGGTGGGCGCTGAAGTCATTGTCATTGATTCCGACTCAGACTCCGCGACCTCTGCTCGCAAATTGCCAATCAAGCCATCTACACCGAAACGCACCCCGCCGGTGAGAGATGGATATGACAGCGACGATACAGACATGGAGATTGAGATTATATCTCCTCCACAGACTCGAGGGGCCAAGACAGAGCCTCTCAGTTCAAAGGATTCCACTGAAATCGTGCTCTCTCCAGAGCAGCAGGACGTCCTAAGACGCGTCAGTTCGGGACAGAATGTCTTCTTTACGGGATCTGCTGGCACGTTGCATGATAGCTTTCGATAGATTCTTCTTATTCATCATAGGTACTGGAAAGTCGATCCTCTTGAACGAGATCATCAAGACCCTCAGAAACTCAGGCAAAATAACCGCAGTCACAGCGTCTACCGGCATTGCTGCGGTGAATATCAAAGGCACAACCTTGCATTCTTGGGCAGGAATCCAGTTAGGTCAGGAGGACGCAAAGAAATATGCTGGTAAATTCCTCGGTCGCGCGAATTCGCCACCCACAAAGCGCTGGAAGGAGACAGACGCGCTCATTATTGATGAAGGTATGTGCTTCCAGTCCCAAATCATAACTGACGCGTGCGTTCAGTCTCTATGCTTGATGGCGCCCTGTTTGACAAGCTGGTATGTTCGCTTTTGAAGTATAGGACGCTCTAGAATATGCTGTTCGCAGGAAGAAATTGGCCGACGTGTTAGACATAGCGACAAGCCGTTTGGTGGGATTCAAGTACGTGCCCAGCACATAGCGAAGCTTGTCCCTGTTATAGACGTCATACCATAGCTTGTCTTATCTGGTGATTTCTGTCAGCTTCCTCCTGTCCCCGAACGTCGCAGTGGAGAGGTTATGCCCATTACATTTGCCTTCGACTCGAAGAGCTGGAATACTTGTGTCGGCAGACCTGTTACACTGACGCGTGTCTTCAGACAAAAAGATCAACGTGAGCCATGGCGTTTCCTGTGGTGCATTCTTTAATGCCCCTACTAGGCTTCGTTAACATGTTGAACGCTATGCGTTTTGGAGTCCTAGACCCGCAAACTATCCAAGCCTTCCGTGACTTGGCGCGGCCACTAACATACACAGACGGGATTGGTCCCACTGAAATGTACACATCTCTTCTTCTTGAAGTCAACATACTCATGTCTTGCCATAGCTACGCCCTCAGATCTGAGGTTGATAATGCTAACTCAAGCAGATTGAGGAACCTCCCAGGCGAGCAGCACACCTACCGCGCTCGTGATGTTCCTGGGATTGATGCCTTGGGGAATCCCACGAAACCGGACATGATGGAAAAATCGCTAACCCGTTTAGTGGTTCCCCGCGAAGTTTCTCTGAAGGTCGGTAGTACTTGGTATCATTTCGAAAGTCAAAATGAATCCGAACGTGCCAGGTCGGAGCTCAGGTCATGCTTGTCAAGGTAGATCTTATCGCATCTAGTGTGTTCCCGATTCTTAGCCATTGGTTTAGAATCTTGAGCAGGGACATCTAGTGAATGGTTCCGTAGGAAAGGTGACTGACTTCGTGACTGGACCTGAAGCGTTAGATGCATCGCTGGCATTCGGAGCGGGTCCTGGCGTTGATGACCCTTCGGCCGTTGTACGTGGACTGCCTCCAAGTCAAAAATGGCCTCTTGTTCAGTTCCTTAACGGACGAACGCTCGTATGCGTACCCCAGGACTTTACAGTCGAAAACGTTAACGGACAGACCGAGGCGAAGAGAGACCAAGTGCGTTCCTATGTTCCATAATTGTATTTAATGTGGCCAATCTTGAACAGGTTCCACTGATCCTAGCGTGGGCCTTGAGCGTGCACAAATCACAAGGTCAAACACTGGAACGCGTCAAAGTAGATCTAAAGAGCACTTTCGAGAAAGGGCAAGGTGAGCAAATGTTCTTCTCGTCGACCAACCCCATCTTAATTATCATCCCAAGCTTATGTGGCGCTGTCGAGAGCAACGACGATGGAGAACCTCCAGGTGTTGAATTTCAGTGCCACCAAGTACGTCAATGCAAGCTTCTCTTCGTACACTCATCGTACTTTTCACCAGGGTTGCGGCTCATCCACGTGTTATTGAGTGGGCCAAGGGTCAAATAACTCACGAGGTGGATATCGAAGAAGAGTACATGTCTGACTGAAGGTCTTGCTGATATGTTCGGAACCATGTTCATTACTCTCTGCTACATCTTCTACGTTAAATCGAAATGCTAGATATACACATTGCTACGAGTCTTAAACAACTTCCACAAAGTTGGCAGGAAATATCCCTCGTCGGCCATCAATTGTTCCGGTCCACCTGCAGCACGTAAGAGTAGCAAATGAGAAGAACAATCGATCTTACCAGTCGTCGGAACTGTCGCTCTTCTGGAGGATAGTAATCACATCGCCTTTCGAAAATGACAAATCACCCGACTATCGAAGCCGATAATTAGCGCAAGGCAGGAGGAAACAGTAAGGAATACTTACCTCAACAGCTTTAAAATCATACAAGGCGATCGCCCGGCCCACACCTTCGCCCAAAGGCTTGGTGAGTCCAGGCTTGGATGAAATGAATGGTGGAGGATCGCGGTCATCATGATTACCCCAGTGTGATGGTAAAGACGGCGAAGCAAGACTCATGGACCTTTGATGAGACATGCTCGTAGGAGATGCAGTGTAAGGTGCATCTAAAGAATCAAACCAATCATTCGACGTGTTACCAACAGGCTTTGCCGAAAGTGACTGGCTGGTCTGGTGAGTCGGTTTCTTATCCGGGGCAACAAAATCGGATTCAAAGTGGGTGGAAAAGCCGTTTGTAGCAGAAGCATCGCGCTGCCACGAAGGTGTATCCGCAGATGGGTATCGGTTGCTCGGTGGGTCCGTGAATTCGTCTTCATTAAAGAAATACGAACCATTCTGCGTCTGTTGGCCCCAAGAAGGAGGCGGAAAGGCAGTTTTGTCTACCTTTTTCTTCTTCTTGAGTTGCGCAGGTGTCTGAGGGGCGCTAGAGCCAAGGCCATTGAAGGCATAGCCCGGACTCGGAGAGTCTAGGCTACCTCCATCATTTACCCACTGGCGATTACCAGGCATTCCGGTGCAGGCATTGAGTGTTTGTATAAGCGGCGCAGTCCATGGCGGAGGATCAATAGCACCACTCAGTAGTAACTTGGCAGTGACGTGGGGATTCCCATATGCCTTGAAAGCATAAGCTTCTCCACGTAAGTTCAACAAAATTGATGCGCACTTGGGCATTGGCGTCGGCACGTTCCACGATAACGGACCCTTCAACAGAAAGGCCACCAAACAGGCCACGCGTCTTTGAGTAGCTGTACATTGCAGCAACCTTTCCACTGGAAATGGGCAAGTTAGGTGGCCCGAAAGAAACAAAGGGAAGAAAGGCTAATCACCCAGTGTTGATGCTACCAACGGCCTCTCCATTCCTTCCCAAGGGTCCCACAGCGATGGACATATTTCCGCCTAACGTAAGACTACCGGCTGCCATGAAGGATCTAACTGCCTGTAAACGATGAATGATGTTTAATGGAAGGGAACATGAACGGCCTTACTGAGCGGGAGTTGAGCACGATCAGAAAATCCGTGAGTTCAGCGCCGGTCTACAGTCAAGAAAATAATAATAGATACGAGAAGGAGAACATGGCCAGTGTCAATCTACAATCTCAGTGAACTGATAGAACATACCTGAGCGCCGAAGCCAATGCCTTGGAAGATATTGTTAGAGACACGTGTATATTCTGAGCGTGCTGAGTACCTGCGGTTCCTATGGCACTAGGGCATGACCATGATCCATCATCAAGTCGGGCAATCACGACGCCGCTACCAGCACGAGCGGAGAACACGAATCCAGCTTGGAGCTTGTAAAGGCAGTATTCAATCACCTTCAAGTGCGCGCCGACCTTTCATGACAGTAAATAGCGCAAATCCCTTGGCATTCTCAAGAACATGACGGCTACCCAAGGTTTAGTTGTGTGGCACCGTTTAGAACATGTACGTACGGGATGACATTGTCGAGTCCATTATTGTGACCATCCACGAATGACTTGACTGGAATGCAACGATTGGTCCCGAATGTCGATACAAGATACGAGGAGCGTACAGATTTTTGCCGCTACAAAACGTTGAACAATGTTGGAAGGTGTAGGGGCAGCGAGGCACTACCTTTTATGGTTTCCTTGGGCAAAGGCTGGGGGACGGGAGATTTCATGAGGCGGAACACGTTCGATTTTGGTGGATTGGATAGATGAGAGTAGTCGGTCAAGGACAAGTGAGCCCTGCGTCATCAACATGCCTGCTGCGTTTACGCCGCCTCAGCAGCGGCACGGGGCCTTTTCAATTGTGCTGACTCGGCACGGAGCGTGAGGCCGATCCCGCGAAAGCGCCAAGCTTTAGCCTTTTACCACCATCATCTCAAATGTCCAACAGAGGAGGCGATCGTGGCAGAGGCCGTGGCTCTCCATTTGCTGGCCGCGGTTCCGGAGACAGAGGCCGTGGCTTCGGTGGCCCAAGCCGTGGCGGCGGACGAGGCGGACGTGGCGGAGGCGCCCCTCCAGAACGTGGCGGGTAAGTTATTATCAATGCAGAAACTTCCGTCCTTTGATTAGGTTCAGTGTATTCTCTCCAGGAACTACTGCCAACATCGACGCTAGACTCTTGGACGGTTCTGACACCGCTTTAGTCAACAGCTTTCGCTCTTTGAATCTCAATTCTTCCACCGAGCTCCCCTTGCGCCCTGGCTTTGGTTCTATTGGAACTGAGGTCAAGCTTCGTGCGAATTTCTTTCCCGTCAAGATACCAAGGCGTCCTCTGTACGAATACGATGTTTCTATATCCCCGACTGCGGGTACTTCAAATCGCCGTGTTAAGCGCCGGATATTTCAGCTAGCCGAGAAAACTCCCGAATGGGCGTCTAATGGCTTGCAAGGGAATGTGGCGCATGACCACGCGTCCAAACTTGTAGCTGCATCAGTGCTTCCACAACCATTGATGATCCGAGTTCTATTTTACGACGAAGATGAACCTGGCCCGACCAAGAACAGCAAGGAATATGTGCTGGCAATTAACTTTGTGCAGGATATAGATACTTCCCATTTACTCAAGTGAATCTCAAGCCCCAGCTCTTTTCCTTTATATTGATTTCCCTTCAGCTACCTAGCTGGGCAGGAAGGATATCGTGGATATGATATCCTTCCCATCATATCTGCTTTGAACATTATTCTCGCCGCACACCCGAACCGGACCACAGCGGGAGGAGGTGTCCTCGTAGGAAGAAATCGCTTCTTTTTTGCGAGTGCGGCTCCTCCGGTGTCTCTTGGAGGTGGCCTTGAAGCTTGGAGGGGCTTTTACTCGTCCGTTCGTCCAAGTCACAATCAACTGATGGTCAACGTCAACGGTGAGTAGTATGTTGGAGCGTCAACTGCCCATGTAATTTATGTCAATACAGTCTGCACCACGGCATTTTATGGTCCGTTCTCTTACAAAGAGTCCGACAACGATGCTGACATGTCTTTCAGTGCCTGGTAATCTAGCTGACGCTATGAAAACCTTCGGAAGAGCGAGTTATGGCGCAAGATTTACCGCTTTCGCTAAGGGTGTACGCGTCAAGGCGACTCATCTTGGCTACAAGAAGACGGTGAAATCTGTGACCAATCTCACTCCCAGTCAGCATAAGTTTGACTGTGCTGAGCTCAAAGCAGTTGTTTCCGTTGAAACCTATTTCTTGAAGAGTGTGTGATGTCTTATTGTTTCCGTTGTGATGCTCATGGTGCACTCGAAGAGTACAATATCAGACTTCAATATCCTGACCTACCTCTTGTCGACGTGGGTGGCACCAAAGCCAACTTGCTGCCCCCAGAAGTATGCGAAATATTGCCCAACCAACCCTTTCGAGGAAAGCTCAGCGACGAATGCACTTCCGTGATGATTACCGCTGCTGCCAAATGGCCAAACATCAATGCAGCAACGATCATGTCAGCGGGCCTTAAAGAATTGGGCTTCCGTACAGGTGCACCTGCTTTAACTTCGTTCGGCATTAACATTGGCACCGAAATGACAGTGCTCCCGGGTCGCATCCTGCCTACACCCAGCCTTTCTTATGGTGCCGGTTCTGGTCCAGTGGAGATCGACAAAGCCAGTTGGAACTTAAAACGCCTCAAGTTCTTGAGGTGTAGTAAACTTACGAACTGGGTTGTTTTCTGCGTGGTGGACAAAGGGAAGGATGAGTTTAACGGGCCGCAAGACCCCGATCTCAAGAAAACTGTTGATGGCTTTGCCCAGACCTGTAGAAGTTGTGGAATGGTGGTGGACCCGCCTTCTACTGTTCTTTATGCGAAACTTACGCCCAAGGACCAAGACGACTCTGTGCGCTCGAAAGCGATCGACGACATCAGGACAAGAATTAAGGCTGGGGGCAAGAAGCCGTCTTTTGTGTTGGTTATCCTTTCCAATGGTGACAAGCACATATACTCTGGAATTAAGTATCTATGTGACTCGTGGCTTGACATCCCGACGGTCTGTGCTCATGCTGGGAAAATTCGACAAGGTATGTATGCTGTTTTGGAGCCGTGTGGGTTTATAGGCTGATGCTCTCGATCAAGACAAAGGCCAACTGGCATATTTCGCCAATGTGGCATTAAAGGTGAATATCAAGTTGGGTGGAGCTAAGTTCGTCCATTGTCATCTTGTTAGACTCGCGTCTGATGTGCTTGTCATCTCAGTCACTCCCTCGACAAACGTAGCATGAGTTGGCTGCAGAACACACCCACCATGCTAGTCGGTATTGATGTAACGCATCCAGGTCCTGGTAGTGTTAGAGGGACACCCTCTATTGCTGCAGTTGTAGCAAGTGTTGATATAGACTTCGCCCAGTACCCCGCGAGTATGCAACTACAAGAGTCCAAGAAAGAGGTACGAGTATTGTCGATGACTAGAGCCAATCCTGAGTCTCCTTTGAAGATGGTCACGAACCTAGCTTCTATGATGGTGGAGCGACTAGAGCTCTTCAAGAAGAGGAACAGGAACAAGCTCCCGGATCGAGTCATAGTTTACCGCGATGGCGTTTCCGAGGTTATTGGTTCCCTTGCGTTTAAGCTTTCTCCGTCTTATACACCTCTGTAGGGTCAACTTGCGACAGTCGTAGCTGAAGAAATGCCTGAGATGCACGCAGCATTCAGAAAGTTCCAGACGGCCACGCAGAAGTACACGCCCAAACTTACGATTATAGTCTGCGGGAAACGCCACCACACGCGGTTCTATCCTACAGACGAAAAAGGAGCGGACCAGAATGGAAACCCGAAGCCAGGTACTGTGGTCGATCGCGGCGTCACGTCTGTCTATCACTTCGATTTCTTCCTCCAAGGTACATCGGTATACAGCCTTTCCTTCTCTTAACTTTTCTTACATGTTCGTATAGCGCATGCTGGGTTGAAAGGAACGACACGGCCAACTCACTATTATGTTGTTCACGACGAAATCGGATTCAAGGCTGACGAACTTCAAACCCTGACGCACCAAATAAGCTACCTCTACGCTCGCGCGACAAAGGCAGTCAGCCTGGCTTCACCGGCGTATTACGCCGACATGGCCTGCGAACGAGGACGCTGCTATATCCACAAGCTGCTTCACAACATCACCAACGTGAACCTCAACATGGTGAATGCAGATCAGGAGGTTATGAAGGAAGCAAAGCAAATGTGGCACAATGGTGTGTCGGGACAGATGAAGGACACAATGTTCTATCTGTGAAGAATCGGATCTCCTAAAAGTTTTTCTCCGTTGTTGTGTGTTCTGCTTATCTTTGTATTTGTACCTACTTAGTATGTTGCTTGGATGTAACTTGTACGATCATTATTAGAGGACAGCTAGACGATTGTCTGAAGGCTACTTGTAGACTGGTCTCTATAAGTTCATACACGCAAGGTTCCTGACCCTGGCGATTTACGCGACGGTCTCGGTTGCTTCGTGACGGCGACGGCGACAGGAGTATGCGGAACCTACGCCACGTGTAACGCTTTGGCGTTAACCCCAACTTTCGCCATGACTTTGCACGAAAGCCGCTGCTGGCAGTTCTTTCTTGCTTTTGCCTCCCTACATGGCGTGTTTGGATCGTACATGCAACAGGTCCGATGCCGGATTAGCTTCTCATCATCAAACCAATGTTCAGCTGACCGTTCTTCAGTCGTTCTTCTTTGACTATGCTATCCCCTCGCAAGCGGTAACCGTGCCTGTTACTAGTACGCTCTTCGTTTATGGGAGACGGCTGTATGCTCATGAGCAATTTTCAGCGCAGTGCGAAACGATTCACATCAAGGTCTGTCAAAAGAAAATAATGAGTATACAACGATAATTTTTAACTCATGCCTCAGTGGGATCGCGGTTCTGCGACGGGGTATGACTTTTCTTGAATTGGTTGTCTGTGCACAGACTGAGTTCCAGGCCGTCTCCATCCGCCCCTTATTACCTTCAAATATACACGTCGTGAGTATTGCACTCCGAATTCTTCCCCCGAAGTCTCAAGCGGTATCTCAGCGCCTTCGTGTTTCCGTTCATTGTCGAAGCTGGAAGCGGATTATCTTTCGTCAGTCATCACTCCGGGCGAAAACCGAGATCCTCATAATTTCCATCGTAGGATTGGGAAGTCCCCTTCGCGCCCGGGACTCTGGTGAATACAAATGGTCCTAGGTCCCTGCCATCTCCACTGACTTGAATTCTTCCAGTACCAGATATGCATGGTAACCAGAATTACTCTTGAAAGCCTGAGTTTTCTCATCATTAGTAGTTCGACAAGAATGGATATACGGGTGGCTGTCAAGCCATATATTCAATGGTGCCAAACACCACCGACGGTTTCTCGTGTGCCAATGCTTCATTTCCGCTTGCTCCTCTTGACATCGTTGCTGTCGTAAAGGTGATGCGACGGCCCAAAATTCCGACTCATTCTGATTTTAGTCTCTTCATGTAGGACGGTCCCCTCTCCCAGTACGGATGGATTCCTCAGGTATGGGAATGTCTTCATGTTCTTGGCGTACCTATTTCACTATGTGTAGTGCAGCGATTTAGCAGTAAAGCCGCAGAACGGTACGCCACCTTACACCGTCACGGTGAGTAGAACGATTATTACCTTTCTAGTACTTACTTCGTTCTAGGTTGCACCTACTTTACATCCTCCCGTGAACATTACGACCAATGATATGTCGACTGTCAATTGGACAGTCGATCTTTCATGGGCCTCTCCTTTCTTCATTAGCGTAGTCGACTCGGAGTTCAATTTCTGGTCATACGGCCCTCTCCATAGCGGTGAAGGAGATTCCGGCTGTCTGTCTGGTGCTTCGAAGGGGAGGTACGCTACTCGTTTTGCCACACTTATCTGCGTCCATAAACAATGGTGTAGTGATTCCGACATATCCTGGACCAGAAAAACCATAGGAACTGGTATAGGTGGTTTAGCTGTTGGACTTCTTGTAGGCATTGCAGCTGCTGTATGGTTTTTAAAGCGGCGTCAAAAGCGACGACGCCAGGAGGACCGATTTGTTGCTCTCGGGCCTTCGACACCACTCGATTCTGGGATGGATCCTTTGGCTCCTCGCCATGATCCTTTCGACAGTCCTTGGTCTCTTGGTACTTCAGGAACTCGATATCGTCCTGTTCCGACTATGCCTTCCGACACATCCTTTGGCAATTACCATACACTTTCATATGATCCACAGAGTACTTATCAAGTCGAGCCATTCGTAATGCCAGGCGAAGAGCGACTCTCGACACAAGGACCCACGTCTCCTGGATCGACGACACATGGATATAGTTCTTCGTCAGTGGCGAACGACCCGCATACCCCTCGACAACACTCAGGCCATGTCTATGTTGTACACCATGATGGTGGCCGCGCACCCATTACAGTATACCATGAAGATGGGACTGAAGTCGTCGAATTGCCTCCCCGCTATAATGCATCGTCGGTTCCGCGTGATCACAGCGATGGAAGGAGTGACGCTCCCAGTGGGAGTGACCCTCGAAGCAGCGGCGAGTTTCGAAGTGCACATGGAGCAGGCAACAATGATGCCTCCAGGGGAAGTGCCACATATTTAAATCAACAAAGAAGACCTGGAGGGGTGCCAAAAAAACCTGGTCGATCATAGTTTTCATGGAATGGACAAGGTGCATATTTACATTTTAGTTTAAGGGGCAGCCTCGGTATAATGACTTCACTACACCTTCTAATGTAAAATACCACACGCAGGATATATTCTCTTTACGGACGTGATACATGAAACCTGACGACGTTCGATTGTTGATTGTTTCGAACATTCCAAACGATCTTATCATGTGGCCCTGTGGCTGTAACCTATGATGCGATCATGTTGATTTTGTGAACCGTAGTCTGCTTGAAGTGCTTCCACTCTCGCGTCTTGCTAAGGCTCTCAGTGGGCGAAAATGCCGGCCTTGGATGAGAGAGGAAAGATTGCCGCAGCTCAGCTCGCGTTCTATGTTCCCATTGCTATCATCTCTCTTCTATTCTTCATCCGATACTTGTTCAGTAATGACGGTGGATGGTTCATGCTTCTCATATTTGCCCTCAGTGAGTGGTTCCTCCTGCGCGGAATCGACTGAATCTTCCTGAATAAAATCTAGTTCGAATTGTGGGAGGCGCATTAATTGTAGCCGGGGAGTCCACGACAGATCCAAACGTAGACCTGTTTATTGCTGCATATCTGCTCTTTCACGCTGGGCTCGCCATCCTGATGCTCGCTTCCATTGGTTTCGTCTCTCTCGCGTAATGTTCCAGCGTTTTTTCAATGGCACGCGACGTCTAAAGATTATTTAGAGGCTATCGATCGTACAGCGACTATTATAGCGTACGCCGCTTGTATTTTTTTTCTGGAGCCCTAGCTCTGGTTGCCTTGGGCTTAAGTATTGCTGCTGGACTACTAGGGACACACGTCAATCCAGATGTGAATGCTGGTATGATTGTGCGACGCGTCGCTGCCGGGGTCTACGGGGTGAGTGATGATTTTTATCTCTAAAATAGAGGATGTTGATTACGTTCTGTACTAGGCCCTTTACCTAGTCCTCGTCTTTATGACAATGGTTGCGTGGAGTCATCGCTATGCTATGAGAAGCTACCGCCGAAAGGTAAATGCCAGATATTCCATACTGGTCATGTTGCTGACAACTCCTTCAGTTACTTGCTGGTGTAACATTAGCTCTACCTTTCCTTGGTGCACGCGTGGCATATGAATTCCTCGCGTCCTGGTCGTCGTCGGATCCATTTGGCAACACACTGTCTTCAAACCCCACTCTGGCCAAGTTCAATCCTGTTCAAGGAGATTGGATACCGTACCTTGTGATGGGTCTCGTGGTGGAGTTTGTTGCAGCTCTCATTTATGCTGTCTTTGGCGTCATGTTACACCGGAGACACCCATGAACTTCTACACGATTACAGTGTATACGTCCTCACGAGTCTGACGGCGACATGATTGACATATTCTTACTATTTAAATATATGTTTCCTTACGATGTACTTGTTACTTACGGGCCCTGTTGATTAGAAAATGAAGGACTATTATGTCTAATGCTGTATCTAACTGTACATCACTAAGTAAGACTGCATTCGAAGTGTGCGAGTCGCATAGTCAAGCAGTCTTCATGACAGCCAAAAGGCTGCGTGAAGAGCGCTCCGGCTTAATTGAACTCGATGACATCCTTCTGTACGACCACAGCAAATACCCTGAATCACAGTAAGGAATCGAGAGTTGCTCTGTCAAAGAACAGAGCGGTGGTGGTAAGGTAGAGAAAAAATTTGCTAGATCGGCTTATAAGTTGATCAGCACGTGACGTGATGATCGAGTGTGGAAGTGGTGACGTCAGTAATTGCACGATGAGAGATGCTTCGCTTGCGTTCTGTTTTCCACCATCTCAACCGACAAGCATCAAGGGCGAGAATGTCTACAGTTCATAACACTAACAAAGCATGCTGCTCGATTCCCCCGGTGCTCTCTGATTACCAGCCCAAGGGATCTATCAAGCCCTTTGCTGGCTTCCAGAAAGTCTATGTCACTGGGCCTGCAACAAGCGATAATGCCATCGTTTGCATCTTCGACATCTTTGGGTGTGTCCCAGTATAACGCTACTGTGCCTCGATTTGAGCGCTTTGGCAGGTTCTTTCCCCAAACGCAACAGGGCGCTGATATTGTCGCGTCGACGCTGAGCACGACCGTGTACATGCCCGACTTTTTCGAGCCCGACGCGCCTTTTGATATTGCCAAATTTCCACCCAAGACTGATCAGAACAAACACGATCTTCAAGCTTTCTTCGGAAGTACTGCAAACCCTTCAGCTGCGATCACCAAGCTCAAGACATTTGGCGAGAGTCTCAAGGCCAATGGCTCTAAGCGCGTAGGAATCTACGGCATGTGCTGGGGTAGCTATCTTTCTACCTCCACTACTCTCCTCTAACCTGCGTTTCTAGGCGGCAAGGTAGCAGTGTCATCTGGTGGTGAATCTACTCCATTTGATGCCGTTGCCATTCTTCATCCCGCGTAAGTGGATGGCCATCTGCCTGAATTCTTGTCCTGAACTCCATCTCCACAGCATGCTATCTGTCGACGATGCAAGCAAGTTGACCGTACCCCTCGGCATGTACGTCTCTGGCGATGAACCAGTTGACGAGGTACGGTACACTCCCCTTACAGTCCGTAAATGCTAACTTAATTGTGCAGTATGAAAAAATAGTTGATGTCGTATCGAAGAAGCCATTTGCCGACAAATGCGACGCGAAGAATTATTCCAATATGTGAGTCGCAAGTAAGGTTGAAGGATAGGTCTCAAGACCTGCTTAGGTTCCACGGGTGGGGCGCTGCCCGTGCCGATCTTAAGAATGAGGAGAATCTGAAAGCGTAAAGGTAGCACATTCCTCTTTTTCACGAGATTCTGATAAATTTCCTAGGTTCGAAGACGTTTACTCTCGTCTTGTCTCATTCTTCAAATCCACCTTGATTTGAGTCAAGAATGTAATGGTACCAGTGAAGTTCCCCACAGTGTAAGATATCTTGTAGCAGAGGCGAACGACGAGAAATGTATAAATTTAACCTTTATCGTTAAAGGTGATCGAAAACTTCTGCAGGATAGTCCTCGTCAACTTTCCAAAGCCAGAACGGGCCTACGGGTCTCAGTACAAATGTCGAAGACGGAAAAACAGGTAATCTTACCGACGGGGTCGCCTAAGACCTTATCGTTAGTATTTGCGAGGTAGTTGTGTGACGGGTACTGACCTCGATCATGGATAGCAGTCGTCCAGACACCAACCACGCCCGCTGCGCATCCCACATTGCCCACTTGGATTCCTTCGGAACTGAACATCTGTGAGAACGTGTTCAAAGGCAAGCTTGTATTGGCTTTACCTCCACTGTGTCTCGCCGTCATACATCGAAACCTTTTCCCTCTGGCAATCAGTTTTACTTCATTCATTCAGAAAACACCGACTACTCACGAAGTGGTAGCGAATGCTGCCGTCCTTTGCCATTATAACAACGCCTTCAACACTGGACTCATTTCCGTTGACGCCCCGTGACGACCCTTTAAAGTAGATGGGAGGATACTTTGGAAAGTACGTACGTAACTCCATGTCACCATGATACTTCAAATCGGAGCGGTCGACCACTTTCAGGCTGACTTGAATGAGACGGGTTGCCTCACGGAAGCGAGGGTTCTCCTCGAAGTAGGCGATATGCCTTGGTCCACGGAACGTAGTGGAAAACTAGAAATTCATGACATGAGGAAGGATTATCGCTTTTCTGAACAAATCGTACGTTGAACGCTGGAAGAAACAAGAGGTGGAAGATCATTGTTATAATAGAAGGAGAACATGGCACGATTCACGCGTACCAAACAGATCTCTTAGTATATGTTAACCTCAGTACAGGACAGTAGAGAGCACGATGTCATACCGATAGTCCATGAAACAGACATAGCGTCTCCAGTTGCCTATCAACACGTTATAAACCTGGGATCGTTCAAGAGTACAATCGGCGACCCACCTTCTACGCCAGCCCAATCCCTGTCGGTAAATATCGCCGGGGCGGAGCGTGCACGGACCGCATCCAATCCAACACGAGGGCGGAATTCAAACAGACGCGGCGGAAGTTCTGAAAGGTTGGCCCAAACCACGTTCATCAAATGGACGACATGTAGCCAATTTACGTCCCCGTTCTCAAGATAAGGCCCGAAGTTCGATTCGAGGGTGTAATTAGATAAGTCATATGCAAAGCAGCGACTCTTGTTCCGTTGATGTTCAGAGGGCAAGGGCTCGTCCTCGTCGTCGACCTGAGAGAGGATAAAGTACGCCTTCAGTTGTGCGATGGCCTGATCGAGGAATGCCGGGTGATTGGGGAATGTTCGGTGGAGAATGCTGGACGAAGATAAGACAATGGAAAGACGCTCCATTGCCATTGAGGGCCGTGGCCGACGGTCAGAGTATGGTTCCGACGTCCTGACCATGTCGAGGAACGTCTGCACAGCGAACCACACAACGGCAGGAGGCGACTCTGGCTGGAAGGCGATGCGTTCCGCGCGTATCCTGCCTTGAAGCAGGTTCTTCCAGTCCATGTTATCGCATCCTTCAAGAGTGCTATGTGCGAGAGAGTCCCGTGGATCGCCAAATTCACGGATGAGCAGCTCTCGCCATAGATAGCTATCATCGGAGCTATATACCAGGTCCCTGCTAAAGCTGCAGGTCTGAGAGAAAGCTGCGACATCTTTGGGGCTACAGAAGGTGAGGATTTCCTGGATGACCTCCCGAGGGATGGACAACATCGTGGAGTCCATGGTGGTGGAATAAACGGATGTAAGGTTCCTTAACACCGTGAGATTTCGATCAGCCTTTGCGGAATTGGCAAAATTCTCCTTTAATTCTTTGTCAAAAACACTGACTATCTGTTGGGTGAAAGGCGAAACAGAAGTACTAAAGTTGTAAAACTCTCTTTCGAAGGCGCTCTCGAGGCTCCTTCTCCATGTACTGTATCTCCCTCCATCGTACGATCCGGGTTGACTCGCAGTTCACATACAGTTCTTAGCATAGGCCAGCTTACAATGTGCCATCAAAGCCTGATGCTGTTGCTGTACAGCCTCGTGCAGACCGCGTTCCCATCCCTTGTATTCCCTTCGACTTATCATATCAGGCGATGATCTGCTGTTATATACTCTTGTTCTCTTTCTAGCCCTTTCGTATTGATGGCCGCTCCTTTGGAAGACCACAACAAGCACGGTAAATTCTATCGCAATGTCGAGGGCTTGGACAGGCCATGGGTTCCGTCGCCTGTTTCGTCGGAGGTCGCGTCAGGGCCCTCCGACATGTACCCATACCCTTATGACGCATGCTGGCGGCCGCCTACAGCACCACCGCTCAAGGTGCACTACATTGGCCGCGCTCACCAAAGGAACCTGATGTTAAGATGGCTTCTAAAACTGCTGCGTGAGTCTCCTTCTTATGTCCAAAAGACAAATACAACTGAGGCTGTTAAAGGTCGCGACAGAATGAATCTCGTCCATGTGATACCGATGTACCACCCATACGAACTGGATCCGCCCATGCCGCGTTATCCACCAATTCCACTCTCAGAATGGAAGGCTTGGGGTTATTATGCGCGCCCTAACATCAATGGTATGCATGTTTACAATCAATGTGAGTAGCTATGGCATAGCTGTGAACCCTGCCTGGCCACTCAATTGACTTCCACAGCACCGCGAGTACAAACATCAATGCATATAGACATCGAAGAGTTGTATTACGCATTACGAGGTTCCAATCCAGGTAAGCATTTCTCACCTTTTTCTCCACCTTAAATGCCATTTTTGCATAGATGGTCAGCAAGTCGAACAACCTGAGCGTTGGGTGCCAGGAATACATCACCCGGCGCTTCCATCGCGCCCTCAAACGTGGAAACGACCCGAGCTCAACGCGCCTCTGCCATTTCCTTGGGAATGTTATTTAAATCCGTGGCTCAGTCATAACGATGGAGGAGTACTGTGTGCTGTCGGCTGGGACGTGGGCGTTCATCCTGACACGATGTGGATAAATCCACCGGATGGCCCGTTCGCAACTTTGTCTGATCCAGATAAGCACCAGCCAGCGACGTTTCCGTTTGTCACGCACCTAGTTGTGAACAGTTTACACCTCGATGGCAGACCGCTTCCTTTCCAGCGAATCATCATCGTCAACATGGACGGAATTTGCTGTATTGACGTGTTTATGGGCCTCTATGAGCACTTCCAGAAGCGAGTGTTGCGTGAAGAATATGACAGTTGGGACCAGTCTGTCCGTGATGAGGCAACGAGCGTCAATCGTTACCGCGCACAGCACCAAAAGCGACGGGTGACTGATATCCTTCGTTGCGACCGGTTGGGCCATAATTGCATGTTTGATGGTCTTTCCGTGAATCCTGACCGCCATGGCTGGATACTACATGTTACACGCGAGCATCATTTTCCACGTCGTCCTACGCGTATCTGACAAACTTGTCTACAAATGTTAATACACCCAGAATCCTGAATAGCGAAATAATGTTATCGTCTGGTTCTCATGCCGCAAAAAGCCACCATCCTGCAAATCCAAATCCAAAGAGCAATCCCAGCGCGCGAGCAACAATTACCACAACCAGAGCTTTGCGAATGGCGGCATAAAAAGTACTCAAGGCTGATCCAGACCAGTTTATCCTGGAAGGCGAGAACGATTACTAAGGAAAAGTTCAAGATCGAAGAAAGTACTTACCTTCGGTCGTTGGCGCCTCCGGAACGCACGCTTGCTTCCCATCCACGAATCACTTCTCGATAGCGCTTCCCGAATACCCTAACGTTAACTTGATGAGAGAGTGCTCATTGATATCGTCATGGTACAACTCACCAAATCCAAAAGTTGACATCGGGATACGAGAAGCGTGGAAACACGCTAGCGAGGCTAGGTGCCACGACTTCCATACGCATACCGGGAACCTCACTCTGATAGGGAAGGTACATGACAGGGGAAAGTGGAGATGAGCGACCGCTGTCGATGTTAATCTCGGGATCGACTTCGTTTTTGGAAGCGGGAGTGGGAAGGACCATGTATGACATCAAGTCCAGTGTCATACCGAGGGATAAACCCCAAAGTTTGAGCACATGCGCAGTACTCTTATTCTCCAACACAATGGCCGGGAACTCCATGCTGCCAATAAGGATGCGCACGAGAAGACGTAGGGCAGTGGAATGTTTTGGGGCAAGACGCGAAGCTGCATCAACGGTGACAGTGGACCAACGAGGAGCGGGGTTGGCCGACACTAAGGAAGCAAGGGGAACCCAGTGCAAAGTGGTGGATGGAACCGGGTCGGGAGGCGGTGCCCGTGGCGAAACTTGGAGAAAAACAAAAGGCGACAGAATCATGAGCAGCCGCTTCCCGAGGGAAGTTGTGATTTCGCGGTCATCGAGCTGACCGATACACATGTAGTCGCGCTCTGCAAGGTCAATGCCGATCTCCTCCCAGGTTTGGCGAAGAGCTATAATGCATTAGACACAATTTCACGAAACGAGATAATACATACCAGTATATGCACCTCCTTCATCGTCAGGATCAGTTCTGCCACCAGGAAACGCTACGTGGGCTTCCTTCGCCTGAGGGTTGACTTTGGCTACAGAACCGTCATCTGAGATGGGATTGTCCCTTTGCAAGAAGAGGACTTCGGCGCTGGCATTTGGATCATTCACCCAGTCTAGTTGGAAGAATTCGGAAAGGGCTGGTGGAGCGGTGGACGTGCTAGCGAGGTTCGCATCGGGAGGTGGAACGACGCGTATGACTATGGCGACTGCTGCACGGCGAGGCTGAGTCGGGGGAGAAGCTATAATCCTCGGCGGCGTCGAGCGAATTCTGTGCAATGCTCGCGACAACAGAGGGATCACCGATACTGGTTTATCTGACATGGCACGAAACAGAGGGTATCCACTTCCCCAACCGATCATTTTACTAGGATTCGGAACATCGGGCCGGAGCCCGAGCGTGGGAACACTGAGTTCATCTCAGAGTCATGATATTAATGCTTTGGCTACATGTTGACGTTGAGACCTCTTCCACGCCCAAAGAGAGCAGCGTACATTAGAATGTTCATAGAGATAAGTATCGTCCGTAGTGCTACACAAAGTAAAACAAGAAAGCGATCAATCATCATCGTTCTCCGTCCCGGGCCTCTTCCCTCGGATGCTGAAGCGTGATGGGGACGCTAAAGATGCTGTTCTTTGAGTGATTTCTCTCGAAGACATTGATGAACGCCTCAGCGGGTTAGCAGTTGGATCAAACTCCAGCCGAAGCTTCACGAGACCCTGTCCGTCTCGCAATTCACAAAGCACATCCGCCCCCGACACGGTGTCCGATTGTATGTGTCTCCAAATCTATAGGTCCCAATCAGTACCTTTTGTTACCCCGTTCGAATCAAGGCCTACATCAATTTCGCCGTCCCCAAGAAGTTTGTCCTTCCCTAACGTCTTATGATCGTGTATCCAGAGGAACAGCTTTGGCGTGTAAGGACCAGCTGCAAACGTGAACGACTCATTCCTGGAAAGGCCTTTAGTCCCCGCAAGTAGCGGCGTATCCATTTTCACGTACCATTCTGGTGTTGCGGTTTTACCGACGTGTTTGGTCTTCACTTCTCGGTCACCGACACGGATGGTGACGTATGGTTTAGAATCGCTGCTGGTCAAATCCTTCGCGTCTAATGCCGTCACTCTTAGCGTACCAGGGTCCTGACTGGTACCCTCAAGAGAGCTCATTGACTTGACAGAAGGGAAGGCTTTGGCTCCCTCGCTGTCTGGTTGTCCAATGGGATGCGAAGCCTGGCCAGCTGGAGCACTCGGTACCGGAGGCGCATGATGTGTGTGACGCGTATCGTCGTCGTCCTTGCCGCCAAACAGCCCCGTTATCCCATGAATCACCCCCTTGCCTGCAGAGACAGGAAGACCGCCTATCTGTGTCATCGCCCGACCTGCCGTCGAGAACGTAGATGTCTTCTGTCGTGACTTGGCGATGATCTCTGGCTGGAACATCATGCGAATGTGAACTTGGCCCTTCTTTCCGTGCTTCGCAGACGACAATTGAATGTCTCGTTCCAATGCCTCGAAGGGCTCTACTTCAGCTAAATCGATGCGACCTTCTCCCAAGCTTTTTGCCTGTTCCAGCTGGTTCCAATCGAAGACTTCCACCGTAAAGTCTGCTCCGACACGGGATGGCTGTGGTCGTCGGTAAGCTTCGAGCCAAAGATTGGATTCATGATATGAAACGCACCACTGAGATAATGAATTCTTCGTTCCATTCCGGATTGAGGGTTTTCTTCTTGGTCTGAGATTTGATGACCCTCTGCCCGTTAAGAGAGAAAACTGCATAAGGATCGGATTTTCCTAGGGAAAAAAGTGAGTGCAAGGCATTCGGAAAAATTGAACCATCACCTCCCCTATCCGCGGCAATAAAATCGCGGCCGTAAAGAAGATCAAGACGCAAAACACCCTGATCTGTACTTGATGATGAGTGGCGTTCACGAAAATGAGCATTATAACGTACTGTTTATGCTTTCACGGGGTTCAAGCTTTACAGGAACAGGAACATATCGAGACTCCATTGTGACCATGGATGTGCGATGAGGATCATCAGTGCCGGTGAGAGTAAAGTTTTGCGGCCCAGTCTACCAAGATGAATAAGATCTGGCAAATTCGTGATGGCAGAACCTTCACCATAGTAGCCTTGAGGAAATCTTTGGCGTCTCCCTTCCATTCAGCGATGATATCATCCTTATCACCTTCATCAGCCTCGTTCAACCTCAACCAGACTTGACCGAAGTCGAGTTCCTTGAGGAAACCTTCTCCAACGTAGTCCCATTGGGCTTTGGTACTCCTGGCGCGGTTGGTGCTAAAGCAAGGCCAGTACCCGTCATCCAGAAGGACCTCGACTCTGGCTTTCTTCGCGAGCTGGCCAGAAACCACGTTGAAGATGATGATACCCGATTCTGCAAGTGGCGTAAGATATCGTGAAATGACAGACGATAGAACGCACGGTGTGTCAGAAGTTCGTCATGACTCATTTCAATTCCCTCTTCAGGTTTCTTCTCATCCTGAGAGACGGCAGTCACTTTCGTGGCAGTAGTAGCAGTCGTGTCAGTGGACTTAGCATTCCTGGTGTGGCGATGCACCCCACTGATAGTGACGCCGGGTGGTACCGCCTGCACTTCTTCGTCGGAAGAAGACATAGAGGATTTGTCGTTATCGGTCACTACGCCACCATCTTCGCCGTCGAATTCTTGATTGGCCGCCCGTTGCATCTCATTGGTGTGACCGTCAAATTTGACGCCCTTCAACTTCATTGCAGGAACAAACTCTGCACGATAATGCAGTTGACCTTTGAAGGTTCCGTCCTTGTCCAAGCGTAGAGGATCAGTAACCTCTTTCACCCCTGTAGACTTAAAGGGTAACGTGGGATCATCACTCTCTAAAGCCAATTCCGAGACGCGAAGTTCGACAGAACCTAGTGAACGATCCTGTAAGACGTCAATGACGCGCACAAAGTGAAATATGAGATCGAACCTTTGTCAAGTGCTGATAATCCATACACTCCAACAGCATGGTCTCCTTGAGGGAATGTACTAGCGAAGACGACGTGGTGAGAAGCGTACTTTGCGTAACAAAAGGACATACCAGGTATGTAGATGATCTGATCCCAAACAGGATTCAGGTCTAAGAGTGGTGAGCATTACGTGCAATCATCGAAAAAGTGGACCGACTGTTATTGACCACCTCCGTTCGTCCCATAGTCACGTTGTTGACAAGAACACGAGTGTATGGATCGCTCTGGCAAAAATGTCAGGTTAGACATCGAATTGACTGGGGCAACATTTACCTTGCCGCCCAAAGCAGCTTCCACGTTCTTGACATCCGTGGCCTTGTCAAGGAGGAGTCGGATAACACCGATCGGCGGCGTGTATTGTTCAGCGCCATGCAAACTTCCTGCCATATTGAGAGGTTTCCATTCCGCGGACATCCGGATTTTGCCCGTCTGGCAGTTACTTAGAGGAAACCAATCGATGTTCTCCTGCTTGGACGCGAGCAGATCTTCCAGCCTGATGCTCATGTAGCCTATAACCGGGTCTTTGAAGATATCTCTGTCGTCGATGACCTTGACAGTGATGACCGAACTCGCCTTGTTTGCGCAGATGAATTCGTGAGCGGACTCCCAGACTGGGTTATTGGTGTGCTTGAAGTTCCTCGTGACATGAAGGGGAATCTTCGTATCACCGAGGAAGACTTTTGCCAACGGGTTTAGATCTCCAGACATGGACTTGGATGCATCGAGGTCCTTCGCCTGATGGATGGTAAGCCGTACAATCCCAACAGCTACGCACTATAAGCAGATAGGACAACTTGAGTCATGCAAAAGGACTTACTAGTATCAACGACGTCCTCTCCGTCTTCTGGCTTCAAAACGGGGAAGAAGGAAACGTCGTATCTCAATTGGCCTCGGTCCTTGCCATCCTTGAGAATCGCGGATTCGATGCCTTCTTGTGTAGCGTCGTCGTGAAGTCGAGACAGCTCAAACGTCGAAGAGCCCAGAAGCGAGTTCTTTCGATGATCGTTGTAGTCCCAAAGGTTAAGTATCAATGATTCCGTCAGCGAGTTGATCAGAATGAACTTGGTTTCCATCCAGGTGGGATTATACCTGATATTTTGCGTTTAGCATTGTACACGCCAAGCTGATCCCGACGTACGTGTTACTCTTATACTTGGTCCTGGCAAGCTCAGCGCGGCTGTTGATTGTCAGCGCAACGTAGGGATCAGGTGTTCCGCCGCCAATCTTTGTGCCCTTAATTCCGCGGGCGGAGTGAACAGTAACCTGCAGAACACCGATAGCAGAATCCAAAGGAGTTCCGGAAAGAAGTTGCTCCAAGTTGAGCGTAAAGACGTTGGGATCGTACATCATGGGCCCAAGGGTTCCATGGGTCATCTCACGAATAAAGGAGGACAGACCGGGTATCTGTAAAAATCGTCAGATATAAAGTCAAGAAAGGTATGAGTAGTTCACGTTGGCGATGTCAAATCCGAAAGTTTCGCCACCTATGGGCTTCAGAACGTAGTCGATGACAGGCTTCTCCAAGAAGCAGATATCGACTACCTGGACGTGAGGAAAATTGGACATCAACTTCATACGAATTCGCATGAGACCGCTGAAAGTGATATCCTCGACTAGAATCGGCATAGCTGCAGTCGCGAAGCCTTTGCCTAGGCGTACGGAAAGAACAACCTTTGGATTGACTTTACCAAGGACTTGCTTTGGAGTCAAATCCGACGTGTCGTTAGGAGTGAAAGAGATGCCCCAGTCCATCATGACGATGTCATCAGGTGTTTTCGGAAAAGTTCTAACTTTATCAATGCGCGGTGCCTTGGTGCCCAAAGTGAACGTGGTGAGGCGCAATGAATCCAAGAATGCGGGAGTGGAAGAGCTAAGAACTTGATCTACCGAACTAATGATAGTGGCGGAAAGGACAGGTTCGTAGATGAGCCAAAAGCGATCGAGAAAGTTGTTCATCCAATCGGCCGACTCGTGTTCTGAAGCCAAACGGGTTTTGACAAGCTCTCTTTGTATGTCATCGCGAGCGTTGCGGCGAACGCGTTGCATGGAGGTCGTGTAATATGTGTTGCAGACGGCAAGCACTATAAATATCCATCCCCAGCCGAAATGAAAACGAGTTAAGAAATGGGTGACAAAAACAGCCTGGTGGAGACGTTAGGAATGCAAAGAGTGGATAGATCGGAGAAGAACACGTACAAAGATAATGAGAGCAGCGTTATAATACCACGTGCCGTAATACTGGTCTGAAATGAATAGGTCGAGAACAGCCTTGTCCTTCTCGGCACCTTCGGGGGGTAATTCGTCTATTCCTGAGACCTGCCGCCATCCGACGCGGTACCAGTCAGGAATAGATGGCGCAGCACCCTCAAGCAGTGCCCCTGGCGGTGATGGGGGTTGAGATTCGACACTTTCTGGTAGAGAGTCGGCGACTTTGATTTGTGGAGGCTTGCCGGCTTCATCACCGTTGATAGTGATAGTGGGTACGACTGAGGAATTGGCTTGGTCTATTTGAAGACCTTTGAAAGGGTGGCTGAGTCTGAGGGGGTATGACAAGGTAGAGCCACAACAAGTCTTACCTCGCTCAGGCGTTTCAGACCCTGGAGTAACACTCTTGAGCTGGTCGCGATTCTTGCCAGCAACAGCGGCCTTGTCGTTTGGGGAAGCGTCGGGATCGAATGAGTGGACGGCGACGCGTTGTTCATCTCGTTTCAAAGCGTCGAGATTGGCTTGGCCATTGCCATTGGCAACACCGTTCGTCGCCATGAAGTGGATGGGAAAGAGAGGCTCACAGGATGAAGGGAAGAATTGGAGAGAGAACGTGGAATGGAGCAGACAGACTGTATTTATTTGGATCCGTCATTAAACCGGACAGATGTGATGTCACAGCTTCGTACCTTTAAATGTGAAATGCCACTTGAAGTATTCAACAAGCTACTGGTGCCTCAAGTAGTATGCTTGTATAGAACATGTACATCTTCAGTCTCTTGCAATGAATACCATTCTGAAATTACTCGGAATATATTTCTCGACGCAATGTTTGGCTACGGCTTCTATTACACAAGCCGAAGCCGCGACAGTCAAGTCAACTCTTGGCCGCAACTGCCAGTAGGAAGCTAAGCTGCTCCGAAACGCTTCATCAATGCCATGAGCTCGACGCCACCCTCCCTCCGAGACCTCTACAGTCCTCCGTCTTCAGCCTGGTCTTTCGTTCCTCCCCAATCCCCTCCCCCACCAAATCCGAATACTCCCTCACCTCCGACGCAAAGTTCGTCGTTCCAATGGTCAACGCGACCAGCCACAAATTCGATATTCGACCTTTCCCCAGATCTCAATGACAGCAGCGGTATCAACGCAGTAGAGCTGCTAAGAGCCCTTGCAGCTTCAGCCGTACTACAGTACACGAGCAGCGCGATTGCAATGCCCTGGGAGGTTGGCAAGATGCTTCTCCAAGTACAGTGGATACCGCGTGAAGCCCATGATTATGACCTCGACCCAGACACAGAAGACGACGACGACGCGGTAAGTCTATCTAGTCCGTCGTAACATAACAGTCAATGTGATCATTCATTTTCAGCTGAGTGACTCTTCAAACGAGAATGAATCATATTTTGCCGATCCAGAGGGAACGCCAAAGGTAGCACACCCTTTGCAAGCCGACGATCATGGTCGGAGATCCGTCCAGGAAGAAGCCGAGTATGTCATACCCGTAGGCAGCGCCAATGGTGTTTGGGGTATGATTAAACGCATTGGCCGTTTCCGGGGCGAGGGATGGCTCTCGTTGTGGAAAGGTGACTTGAATCTATTCATTCCATATTTTGCTTTTACTTACCACTCATTTATAGGCCTTCTTACTTCGTGTGTCACAGAAGTTCTTTCCACAACCTTCCAACCGGTTGTTCACAACATCTTACAAGCCATATTCTTCCCGACCACTCCCTTCTTTCACCAACCTCCCCTCCTGCTCCCC
The DNA here is from genome assembly GCA_003314085.1 of Hymenopellis raphanipes. Taxonomy (NCBI): domain Eukaryota; kingdom Fungi; phylum Basidiomycota; class Agaricomycetes; order Agaricales; family Physalacriaceae; genus Hymenopellis; species Hymenopellis raphanipes. Next base: position 25,036 of record QLPD01004518.1, read on the forward strand.
GTCATCTCTCACGTATTCACGGGATTTCTCCTGTCACCCCTTGACCTCGTTCGCACTAGACTCATCGTGCAATCCTTCCTTCCACGCTACCGCACATACACTGGTCCCATAGATGCTCTTATTCAGATCATTCGCGATGAGGGCGGTTTCAAAGGCGTCTATCTCCACCCACAGCTTCTCATCCCATGCCTCATCGATACTGCTCTGCGTCCTGTCGTGTCATTAGCTCTACCAGGACTTTTGGCATCGTACGTAGGCGCCAACATTTCAGAAGATAGCAGTCCACTCATTTGGGGATTGGCCGAACTGGCTGGGAGCTGCCTGGGTCTCCTCATCACCCTTCCATTTGAAACAATACGACGGCGTCTGCAAGTCCAGACACGAGGTGGCGTAGCCCCAATCAATGGTTGCGTTCAACTGCGGCCAGCACCTTACAATGGCGTCGTGGACACCTTGTGGCATATCATCACCGAAGAACGCTCCGACCTGCCCATTATTCGGCGACAAAAGAGACGCAGGTCAAGCAACACCGAGGCCCGTCCCGAACGAGAAAGCGAAAGCTGGCTGCGACATACTGGTATCGGACAGTTATATCGCGGCCTAGGGATGAGGCTCGGCGCTAGTGCAATTGTGTTCTTGTTAGCCTTGGTCACGGGAGGTGACAATTCGGACGGTGGATGGGCAGAATTGTAACTATTAATTAATGATAAATTACTAACATTCATCTCTCCATTTGCGACGTGAAGATCTTCAATGGCAGGGTTTACCATGGACCTACCATACTTACTAACTACTGCGATAGAAGCGGACGATAAAGAGATGCTCGCCGCCTGCACGCCTTTGGAGAACGATCTAAAGAAGGATGAAACAAGCCCGCAAGTACTACTATTCTGGAAGCTCACGCGGCTTCGGAGTCCATATTGCTCCAACATCTTTCGTTGAATGCTTGGGATATCGTTCTGTTTCAGAGCCACCAGATAGAAGACACCTCCAGGTGAAAGAAGTTCCTAAAGCCATTGAGATTGTCGAATTGTATATAGTTGAAAAACGAACATGCACTGTCTCCAGGAAGTAATTGGTCACTTCCATCCCGGCTTCTCCGCCTGCCCAAGACCCTTGAATATCTCGGATCTCTTGCGCGTCCAAGGCCTCTTCGGTAATGGTGGGCACATAAGGTGGATTGAATAACAAAACGTCGACAGAATGCCGAAGCCGACAATGTAACGCCTGAGAAAACGATGTTTCAACGACGTTCAAAGGAATCTAAAACGCGAGATTACAGGAGATACTACTGAATGCCAAAGACGCGCACCTTATTCTGATCTCCCGTCCGGATAGTACATATACAAGCATGGTGATTTATATCGGTGCAAAGATACACTGTGACTGCGCGTCAATAATCTTTGGGCGTCTGCGGAGGACATGGGCGATTCACGAGATGAAGATCCCAATATTGCTCCCATAAAAGACGAAACACAACCAGAACCAGACCTTTGGCATGTATAAGACATTTGGCGACGCGTAGACAACGAGTGTTACCCGACTTCCATACAGATGCGGGGGTGAAGAGCCTTGAGATACTCGGCGTCCTGTTCCAGGGCGTCCAACAGTAGGAAAGTGTCCTCTTATCGTAAAACATCAGCATTAAACAGAACGAGAACACGCGGCTAGTGACCTGCTGGCTCATAAACCTTGTCATAGTCTGAAGGCCGGAGATGAGAAAGATCCGGAGTTGGAATCGTCATGGGCGGGAAAGTGATCGAACTCAACGCTTGCTGTCACCATTGTCACGCCGTTCCTCGCTGCAACCACATGTGGCATTGCCAACCACCCTCAACGTGTCTCGTACAATGTAATGTATATATGCTTAATCTGTGGCCGTAAGAGGCACGACCATTATTCGCGAACATGCAGAAGAAGCTGGTATGTTATTGTCGTCTAGTACAAGTCCCTTTACTTTAACGCGATTGAAATCTAGAAGGCCACGTTCTGTTCATGCCTTCTTCCTGGAGACTCTGAAGAGTTTCTGTCTATCGTTGATAGCCAAATACTCGGCGTTGTCCGAATCATCGTACAATCCGCCCATTTGTCCAAGGCCGCCCTCACGATACCATTCAACCCTTTCGTCAAAATTACCACCGATGTTGGCGAACAGAAATTCTACACTACTCCCTGCCATCATACGTTCGCCGGCTGCCTTCCCCCCTCTCTTGGTTTCCTAACGCATAACACAGGCACGATCCCAATTGGCTAACAGAGACGCTACATATACCGATTTCTTCTTTGGACTCTGGGCTACATCTCGCTGTGAAGAACCGCATCAGGTTTTTTCAAGCGCCCACTATTGGTTCAGCATTTCTTTCCCTGGATCACATCCTTGACGCACCGGACCAGGACACTGTGACCTTGCCATTAACGTCTCCTCGCGGACGTGTGCGCGGTCAGATCTTGGTCTCCGTCTCTTTCAATCCAACTCAGACAACGGACCACCCCTCTGGTGAGGCTCCCGTCATCGGCCGCGGAAATCTCGATTGACTTTGTGCATTAGATGTTGGTATCGTTCGTTTCCTTTTATACGAGGCCCATGGCTTACAGCGCACCACGCCTCGTAGAAAGCCTAGCCCAAGAGCCTCTGTCGAATGGGTGTGCGACGAAGACGATCCCACTCCCATGTTCTCTACTCCCGTCTGCCGGAATACATGTGAACCTACTTGGAATTCTTGTTATGACTTTATTTGTGCTAGAAAGTTCACCACAACGTTGATGGTGTATATATCGGATGCCAGCGTGAAAAATTCGAAATTGGGATACATGTCTATTCCTCTCCGTGATTTATTAGACGCTAGCGAGACAGAGGCTGTATGGTGGCCATTGAGTGGGTCGCTGAAAGGACGGTTGAAGATGCGTGCAGAATGGCGGGCCGTTGCGATTACCAAAGCGTAGCTTTATTTATATATTACAAGTTCATTCTCATATGTTTATAATCCTTCCTTCCAAATATCAGTCGAGAGACTGCTGTGGGGGTTGTAAGAAAGACTCACAGGCGTTCGTAACCATCGGCGCTTTATTCACCCACTCCTGCGAATCGAGTTGATTTATCATGAACGCAGCAAATGCAGCGCGTCCAAGAGTTGTTCCAATCTTCCCATCACCAATGTACCCCGCTACCACTTCCTTCTTGTCGCTGTTGGTCAAGATGGGAACTCTGACGATGGTCCAGTCGATTCCCTCGCTGGAGCGTATCGCCTTCCCTATAGCCACGACATCTTTGTAGCTGTTATAGGCTACTGTGGCAACACCGGCAACCATCGTGGAGTACTTTAGACTAAATTTGTCCTCGGGATCGGCTATCGAAGCTGTTCCGACTTCCAAAGTCTGATATCTAATTGTATACTTTCGAGAAAGGTCATCACAGGTACCTTTACAGTAAAAGCATTCTGTATAGAGCTACAAGCTGTCGTACTGAGCACCAGATAGCATAACTGTACCTCGATCACCATAGCTCCAACAGTCATCTGCAAATTCCATGCCAGAGAGCTTCGTATCAACCGTAGTCTGGGTGCAGAAGCGGGCGTCCCCTCTTGTCCGGCAATAATCCTGATTCTTGCCCCTAGTCCAGCGTTCAGAAGCATCCTTAGTCCAGTGTGCAAACCTTCCATTGACAACGTCCTGGCCCAGACTAAAGTCCCCCCGGACTTGAGAGCCCTCATTATGCGCATACACCAAGAATATTGTCGAGAGTGACGGTGATGCCCATTCCATGACCAACAACTCTTCACCGCTCTTCCAATCCGCATCGTCCAAATAAAACCTCTGTCTGCGACGACCATAATCGGCTTCCTGTTGGAATCGTAGAGCTCGTCTTGCCTGGAAAAGGCGCTCATCCTGCTCCCGTTTTGCCTGTTTTCGTTGTTCTTTGTCCATCTCTTTCTCCCCCTCGCTATCTTTCATACTCTCCTCAATGCCCACCTCAACGGCACCCACCTCGTCACCTTCAATGGCCTCTTCAGAGGTGTCTTCCCCATCCCCATCCTCATCGTTATCCTCGTATTCTTCTTCCTCTTCCTCACTATCAGCACTTTCCATCTCCTCCTCTTCGTAGTCGTCGTTGAACCATATAGGGTCCTTGATTGGTACAACATATGCTGGATGCACGAACGCCAGAACACTGAGAGAGCGAAATTTGTGAATAGCTCTAGCAAAATCAGGGTGGTCCCAATAAATGTCTTCGGGGTCGTGCTATCAAAAGAGTGAGCATCTTTGAGAAATTAACCTAATCCCCCAACCTACATCGTAACCGTGGAAACCATACTCACTCGCAATCAAGCGTAGTTTCCGTAGTCCACGCAATCCCGAAGTTTTTGGACGACTCCAAGACAATAACAACGCTATAATATGTTCTCCAGTGTTCGGAGGGTAGCGAAACGTAAGGTCGACGAGTAGCATGTGTCGGATGGGCTTAACGACATCATATTGCGAAGCATCACTAATTGTAACATCTAGCTGGACGATGTTGGCGAATGTGTAGACGCGATTTGTCGGTCGAAAGCGTATTGTCCCAGGACGTTGGTAGATCTTCTCGCTGGACGCTACATTCTCCATGAACACGGTGATCTGTTGCCAATATATTTTAAGGCCAATCAGTAGGAGAAGCGTAACATCGTACCTCTGCACCCTTCAACCCTTTTGCCAAGTGAGGCAAATATGTCCTGCGGAAGATGGAATAAAGCAGCGCAGAAAACTCTGTGTCTTGACAGATGGACTGGAGTTCATGTGGACTTAGACTGCTATAACAATCGTGGTATATCACGTCGTAAAGCTCTTGGGGCAGTCGGTGTAGGCAGTGGTAGAACTCCAGGAATTTTGGATTGTTAACGAATAGAGCATCCTTGAGAAACTGCTCATCGACAGCAGGCTTAGGTGCCTCGGGAGCGTATACCGCCATGAGAGTGTGAGGCAAGAAAAACAACCCGGGTCTACGTCGATCAATGCCGCTCGGCTCCGGCTTGCTTAACCACCACGATCAACGCGCTCAAGACTTGGGAAACTGCGCATACCTCAGCGCCGAGCATATCGAATAGCTTCTGTTCCCTGGTTCGTAGGAGTGCCGAACTTCCAATTGTTGAATTCCCGCAGCGTGGATTTGCTCGCCACAGACCAGGTTTGGATCTCACCATGAAAAGGTGTGTTCTCTCGTGCGTGCGCTGTGACACGCGTTTCTGACTGCTTTTAGAACACAATTTTTAAGACACTTCGAGGTCCAAGTACCCATTCGGTGAGTCTAGGCGCTGTATTCCTCAAATTAAACTTAGAACCTTGCTCAGACGTAGTGGCGGTAGCCGCCCCGTCGCAATGGCTGACACGTTCTATCATTGATTCAGAATGTCTTTGAGTCACGGAAATGAAACCCTGATACGCGGCCAACGCTTGCTGTGCCCGCCGCCGAGTATTCCAAAAACTAGTACGTATTTTTCATGCAGCTCTCCTTCAAAATCTGACCCTTTCATGCCAGATTCGGATCTGAAGCCATGTCCCGATGCGGTACGTTTCTGTTCTACCGTCGCTATAACCCCGACCGATTAATTATTCAAGATACGCGGAAGCGGCTTCGCCGCCTCCTTCAGATACAACAACACCACTCAACCACCTTGGGAGCTCGAGCACGGAATCTTGCCTCGACTACAGCGTTGTTGGCCTCGCCGGCCCGCCTTTTTTCTGGAGAAATAGTGGGATTCATGTGTTGAATTTCGAGGGTTATTCTGACACGTTTGTACCAGGCTCAATGTGTTACGAAGATTCATTTATCGGCAGCAGCGCAGCCGCCGTACCCACTTCAATTTTGTCGGGAACTCGTAAGTTGGCGAGCTATTGTATGTTCCTTCCTTCCTTTCCTTCTGCCGGACTGATCGAGTGGTCACAACCCCCTCAACCATTTGTTCATTTGCGTCGTACCCTTTCGATACCAAAGCATGTATTTGGACCACAGCAGCCGTCGGAGCCTGTACCCTTGCCACGTACTCCATCGCCGCGTCGAAATTCGGAAGAACCTATAATGGAACTTCCTGAACCACAGGCTGAAGCTTCTGGGATGGTTGTCGACGAGCCAGAGCCTGAGAGGAACAGTGGGCTGTGGAAGACACAGGCGGAGGAGACGCAGAGTGTGGATGTGACTGCGATAATGACGATACTGCGCGAGGATGCGGAGATTTCTGAGCCTGAGGAGGAGGGGGACGCGTATGGGTTGACGGACACTTACCTGTGGGATGTGCTAAGAGAGGAGATTCAGCATAAGTCGTGATGGAGAGACATGAGGGTTGTGATGACGGCTGATATTGTGAGGTGGTTGAAAAGGGATTCGCAGTGGAAGTTTATTGATGATTGGCATATGGATCGGGCTCTGGAGGGGATTGGGACGGTGTCTAAAGTGAGGGGTGGCTGGCGCTATTGCGAGTGAGATTTCGTTTGCTGGCTCTGGACATGTATCGTGATGCTTTATCTCTTCGGACGGACAACCTTCGTGTGTTATTCAGTGTGCTTACAGAAGAAGTGGTCGGTATAGTCGTCAGCAGACGCAACTAGGGAGAATGGTGATTGAGGGAAGGCCTACCTTGTGGAAGTGGCCATTGCCGCCGGCATGGCCAAATATTGACACTCTGGTCAAACTCATCCACCAACCACCACACGCTCGTCTGCCATGCCGGAGCATGAAATGGATGCGCTCCGTGCGCTGTTCCTCGCTGACCCCCACGCCAGCGTCGAGAGGCGCAGGGCTGTCATTCAAGAGTCCAATATGTAGGCCTCTGCTTTCTTCTACACCCCTGCTCGCTCTGACCGGTTTTTGCAGCAGCTATTATGCTGCTCAAAGGGCCTGGGCAGCCTTCAGGCGCCAAGGCTAGGTATATTTTTCGTTGATTCACTTGAACCTTCTAATAGATTGACAGACAATTTTGTGGTTTTTCGTTTATTCCTTCATCTCGCTTGTTATCGCTCTGCAGTGTTATTGCTTTGGTCTCACAAATCATGATGTTGTACAAAATAGTGAAATAGAGCTTGTATTCCGCATTCACCACTACGCCAGATCAATACTGTCCCCATTGCTTGTGCTATCCTGTCGCGGCGTCCGCATCAATTGCAAAACCGTTTCCTCTGTAATCTCTCCCGCCCCAGCCAGAAAGGGATGTCCTTCGACATCGTACTCGACATCGTCCACCAGGAAGTTAACGGGCTCGTGAAGACGTAAAAAGTTCTGAAGTGCACCTACCATCAACGCTTGCTGTTCATAGCTGAACTCTGGCCTCGACACAGGTACTCGAAAACGCCGCTTAACAACACCGAAGATGCGTCCGATAACATTTCGGAGCTGTGCATGACGAAGATTGAAGAGTTCCTGCTGATTTTGAGGTCTATACCGATATGATATAAGCATATAGAATACATCAGAATGAGCAGGAGATACTTGCCTCTGTTTTCCGCGCTTCCACTCGTTGAGATGATATCCAACATTACGATATGGTGCTAGTAGCATATCACAGTTCGGAAAGCCAGCATCAGCCAAGTAGTAGCGCCCCTCGGGAAGAACAAAACCATTTCATCTAGCGCAGTTGAAAAGCTGACCATCCGCCGCTGATGGGTAAAGCGCATTTCCAAGTCGCAGGCAGCAAGAACGTTCTGTGTCGCCTCGCCATGGCGATCACGATAACGAAAGATATCTCGAGCGAGGACCAAAGCAAGGACATGAACACCGTCAACCGCGCCACGGCAGTACTTGAAGAAGGGGTAGGGCCTCACCCTACAAATACACCTGGTTTCCCTAACTCCAATACATAGTTCTAGCAATTCTACGGCTTCTCAAGTCAGCAATTTGCGTGGCGCGCGCAACATTACGTTTAGTCTGTGTTCTGTGATCCCCATTGCTGCGCCTACCTCCCCCACCTCCTCCATTTCCCTGTTGGGGTTGTTCACGGACAGCAAGTGTACCAATCGGACCGTTCTGGGTGACGGATATGTCTCTGCCAAGGTCTGTCGGGTTATTGGAAGTGGATGTAGTCCAAGGATGGCGTGACGGGAGCATCATTCCATGTAAATCTGCGCTACTGAAGGACCTAAGACGCGCAAGCCGTTATATGGTTTGTAGAGCAGGTCAGAATGTTGACTTACCAAATCGTATTAGCTCGAGTAACGATATAATAACCCCACTCTGGCTGGCAGAAAGCATATTCCGCAAACTTTGAGTCAGCATCCCAAAAGATTTGAGAGCATAGCCCTCTGCATACATCCCGATCCCGGTGGAGAGGAGCACAGTATCCTCGGCATCTGTAAAGATTCATGCCATCTACTCCAAAATGATCAGTGTTCTTGGTAGCCTCCTTCATTTCTCTAGCAAAATCTGGCCACACCCGTTCGGCTACAGTGTTCATAAACATCCCATCCTATGATATTGACAATTAACAAATGCCCACCAAAATGATTAGAAAAATACTTACCAGAATCATATCAAATGACGCGTTCATGCCATTCATCGTGTAACAGTCCATTCCAGCGTAAGTTGTGTAGTTGTCTCCTGGTCCTCCTCCACTGGGCTGGCGTGCTCCGAAACAAATCATCGTTCCTCCAGACCAGAAGCGAAATTGCTGGCCGCGAGACAGAGGTTTCATAGCTATGAACAGTAAGCTCAGAGCTAGCAGAAGCAGGACAGTGTACCAAAGAGATGATCATGATGACTTTGAACTCTATATAGAGTCTCCTGGTTATATGCATTGTAGAAGACGAAGTCAACCTTGTGTAGAATAAGACTTTTGACATGGAAAGCTTGAAAAAACATACAATTCTGTAGTCTTGAGAGGTCTTCCCCTCACGATCCCATACGCGACGGATCGGACCCTTAACAAGTTCTTCATCGGGATTTGCTACAAGAAGAACTATATGATGTCCACATCGCTGAATAATCTCTTCATCAGGCTTTATAGCTTTCAGGCGTAGTTCCGCTGGGTGTACGACGCGAGTTGGAGGAGCACAATCCTTAGATGCCTACAACCAAATCATGAAGTAGTTCGAACTCAAACAATCAGACTAACCTGAGGAAGCATGACATCTGCGCGATCATGAAGGCTCATCCCGCACCCCGCTAAATGTGAGAGCTTGGTATGCGACACCCACACCAATTCTGAACACCTCTTATCCGCATGCTCACAAGCAGTACAACCTACAGCCTAAAATATTCAGTCAAGTAATTATGTTCAAGAACAGAAAACGTACTGCAGTGGGCTTATCAGTATGTGTTTCTGGTTGATTCCTAAACAATTCCTCCCTGAGACCGCGAGGTGAGCTCTTCAGATCAATCGTTCTATGGATGAGAAGCGCCAGAATCGGATTAGAGGATTTGAAGGGTCTTTTGAAATGACGTGTCGCTGTATGAAGATGTCGCCAAATATTATCGAACAGTTTTTTGGGTGTTACGGCTTCGAGCTAAATTGATAATTCAGATGGAAACTAAGAGTTAAACAACTTGACTCACGCATATATTACAAAGTTGAAGAGCAGGTCCTAACCAATCCTCATAGCATCGCATAAAGTTATCATAATTCAGAAGAAAACATATGCTGGAGGGTTCTTCAATACGCGGAATCAATTGAGGATATTCTTCGAATAGCTGTAGAAATCTTTCCGCATCATTGTTCTGAAGGATCATAGCGTTCTACACAAAGGCATCAGTGCAACAGAGATGTACCATGAAAATGTCCTCACAGACGACATACATGCAGCAGGCGACGGAATAAACCTAGGACCTCCATGAGGAAGGCTTGCAAGTGCGGATGCAGGAATCCAATCATCTAACAGCTGCATGATTGCAGTGTCTAGTCGTAGGAGTGGAAACAAATGGCGACTGGAATCATCGCCTTTGATGGCCACTTCTGCCATCTCCGCTAAGCGTAGTAACAGGCCAGCCAGCTGCGACGACTGCTGGAGGTCAGAATGTGAGATAAATACCAAGTCCCTGTTCACCTTCACAAGCTTTGCCCATTCCTCCGCATTTTCGTCCTTCGCCTCCTTGCCGATAGTTCGCATGTCGCGCAAAATATCGGCGACAAGAGTACGCAGTAGCTGTAAGCGAGTCTTCGAAGGTCTCCGCTTTATCTCAGAACGATCAAAAATCACTTGTACCAGGGCTTTCAGCTCAGCAAGGCTGTAACAAGGAACCTGTTAGATTACAGTCAGAATCTCTCCCTACAACAATGATCAGCATACCGGAACTTCCGTTAACCAAGGGAAGCAGCGCGTCTAATGGATTATCCAGCGTTTAACTACTATCTCGAATCGAGACTGACTAACAGGCTCGAGGTCAACATCCATGCCAAGTCTAGATGAGCTGTAAACAGACGCTCTGTATGTGAGTTACGCACGCCGTACTTGATATCGACATCGTCGTCTTCATCCTCCGAGTCAGAGAGGTCAGTGAGGTCCGACATGTCGTCGTCGTCATTGTTGTCGTCGTTCCCGGAATCCTGTTTAGAAGCCAAAGGGACCATCTTCTCAGCCTCGTGACTGAGATGATCCCAGGGGTTCCGCTGACGATGTTCATAGAGCTACGCCTCATGAATAAAGTATACCGTGAATAACATGATAACGTACGTTCGTCGTAGGACAGTAAGCCTGCATCATTTGTGTCTGATGCCATAGTAGGATTTTATCCACCTCTGTTTCAAAGTGTTCAATATACAAGGCGTAGAACATCTCGGCGGCCGTGCCCAAATGAGCGGTATTCGCTGCCTCCGGCGGAAGGTGAAGCACCCGTCGGAACCAAGCAAGGATGTCGTGCTCCTACAAAGGACTGTCAGTAGAAGCCAGCATAGCTGGAATTCGCTTACGATGTCCTCGCGCACACACCATAAGCCATACAGTGAATTGAGAAGCGTCAGCGCCATTGTTCGTGAGGGAACTTCTTTTTGATCTACAAAAGCCTTGATGTTGTCGGGCAAGGGTACTTGCGGCATGGGCTCCCATGTCGGTTGAGGGAGGACCACAGATGCACGACGCATAGTGGTGTCGACACGTTAAGTGATGGAGGCAGCAACGGCAAATCCGATCACTTGCGCGTCTTGCGCCAGGAAAAGTTACACAGCCACAGGATTACCTTTTGCTTCCTACCACAATGCCGCCAACACACGCCTGCAAGGCGACATACGTGCACGACGTATCCTTCAATGAAGCGCCAGCACCAAGCAGACAACCGACAGATAACGACACTCAGTGCCTCGTCCTCTAGAAGCAGCGGAAGCCGCCATGCACGCTGTGTCATGATCTTACAGTGCCTTGCAAAGCAATGTGCACTCTCGACACTTTGTTCCGCTCACGTCTTCTTCAGAGGTGATCTGCGCCCTGATTCTGCTCCAATTCTCTTAGCAGCAAAGCATCGCGCTACCTTGCGCGGCTACCTTCAGTTCGAAGGAATCCTGGTTTCTCCCTTCCGTCCGTTCTCTCAGACACTCGGTAACGATGGCAAGCCACCTGACAATATCCATTCCGCCTGATTGGTTTGCTAACGTTTTTGGCGTATGTTTCTATCCTTCGAGCGCGCCATCCTCTGGTCAACGCTCATAACTATGCTCAGATTTCGCGCAAGCCATATCATCAACTTATGACCATCAAACCGTCGATTCGCGGACTTACGGGCAACTTCGTGTCTGGATGGGGCCAGTCGAACGTTGCAATGAAGGACACCCGCTCAGGCCTCCTTACGTTCCCGATCAAACAGCACGACACAGCCCTCAACGTCGACCTAGCGTTTTATTACTCGGAGGATCAGAAGACGACTGTATCAGAAATGAAGACTAGTAACTACGCGAGCAGTAAGGTGCAGGTCCTCGAGGTATGGCTGACGAAGAATTTTCTTCTTCATGCTCAACTTACGATCCCAGAGTTCGAAGATGGCTACGTCAAGTCCGGATATTCCAGACTATCACTTTTTCTTCGTAAGTACCGTCGGCTTTCCTCTGCTGCGACGTACTGATGGGGCTAGATCTTCGTCGAAGACACCTCCGACGAAAAGCAGATCCCTGGCTCGGGACAATACGATGACCTCGCGGCGACTGTCTATCTCGTCAAGACCAACCCGAACCCTATCCCACCGCCACCACCCCCTGGTACCAACGAAGCCTACAACAATGTACTCGACCTACCTCGGCCATCGACTATTGAGAACTACCTCAAGTATTACGACACAGCGTTCCTCATCGATGATAGTGGCAGCATGCAGGGCGCCAAGTGGACAGAATTGAATAACGCCCTCCTCGGCTTCAGCAAAACCGCGATCGACTACGACGCTGATGGAATTGACCTATTCTTCCTCAACTCGGACGACAAGTTTGTCTTCAAGGAGGAGATCAAAGGCGTGCAGGTACGTGCGAACATAATCCGTGTTCTTCAGTCTACAGCATGTTAGTTATAATAAGCATGCATGTTAAATCGGCTATCGCTAGCGGGTAGGAAGCACTCCTGGAAGATGATATGGTTTGGGGGGTGCTCCAAGTCTGCGTTGTCCTTGTTGAGCGCCTAATTTGTGTCTTGTTAGTGGTGAAAGCATCTCAGAACAACGGGAACTCACCCATTCCTTCGCCCAGAGGGATATCAATTGGATGGTCAGATCAAGATGATTACCATCCGGGCGAACAAAGCAGTACCGGCCGGAATGCTGCGAGCATTCATAACGCATCTTGAGGGCCTTGAGCTGGTCGACGGCGAGGCTCTCACTTCCACAAGCTCGGGGGTCTCCACTCTCAATCCAAAGGAGGCTCCTGGCAGCGTCTCGATGAAGGGGGGAGGGGAAGGAAGAGGAGGAAATGGTGCCCAGAGTTCCGCATCGGAAAGCTGGGAGATAGAGCGAGCCTGTCCCGAATTGCTGAGTTCGGCGTGGCGAATAGCGGTGGATCGTGTATTTTTTCGGCTTGGTGGGCTTGCTGAGCGCCGTCGAAGCGGGCGATTCTCTTTATCGCGGGAATGAGTAGACATAGCGGATTCTAGGACACAACACATACCAAGCACAATTTATAGCTGCTGCAGTCTCCACCCTTCGCAACCGCTGACTGTTCCAATATCGTGCGCCAGGCTGTAGGCTGTAGGTCCGTGTACGGTGTATCCAGCAAGGACGCTAGACAACGCCCAATTAGCGGCAAGACGACACCGCTATGATACGAATAATGATTGGTTTACAACACACTTCGGGCGCCACCGCGATTCTTGACAACCTCACTAACCCAAATCCCAACAAAAGCGGCGCCGGCATACTTCGAACGATAGTCCTTGATCCCGTAACACGAGACAGGCGGTGTCGTGGAAGACGAGTTGTGACTTTGTATACCCTTAACCCTCGAGCCAGAAAAGATGGGCAGCAAAGGACGCATTAAAGACGACGACGACCCGCTGCATGTGTCGTCCTCCAGGCTGCTCGGATCTCCGCTCTCAACATACGCAACATTTCCTAAACCGAAGGTTCGACTTTTGAACATCACGAGAAAGGTAACGTAGCATCAAGTTGGAGGTATGGAACACCCAATGCTGTACCCATAATGCATTAAGCCCTCCTGTGTTAGGGCAAGCCATTC
>QLPD01004525.1:0-23526 GCA_003314085.1 Hymenopellis raphanipes
TCAAGTTGTACATGGAGATTGACCGTATCTCTGGAGCATCACACGTATGTCTCATCCATCATTCTCATTACTTACGAGACAGCCATGCAGCAACCCCAAGCTCCTTCAAAGCGAACCGCTCGGGACCGTATCTCCATTAAAGCATCCCGAGGCTTTGAACCGAATGAAAACTGTTAGAGTCCGTGACCACTGTGCCACAACCGGTTGTGGCACAGTGGTCACGGACTCTAACAAAAACAAGGGATCTAATACATCGGACTCCGAGTCGTGACCATTTTTCACTTCAAGCGACTGTCGGAGAGACGCACTCCGGAGTTCTTCATTAACACATATGTGGCGCTGCACAAAGGAAACACCAATCCGGAAGAAAGAATGGCAGCCGCTGGTTTCGTCATAAAGTATTCATGTCTCGTTAATTCTAGATCCAAGCCAAGTTCTGTGACCAGGTTACGCTGGCAGCGAGGCATCAAACTTGCCTCAACTTTGCAACTACTGCCGCTTTTCGCCCTTGGGCAATGGCAGCTGACAGGACAAGGGTCTGCCGCAGAAATCAGTGTGCCTTTCCCGCCTTCAAGACCGACCTTAGGGGGAATGCAAAGAACTACTCAGTGTGCTCAAGACGTACACCCTGCCATGCACGTTGACAAGGCCACAGAGAATGAACTTGAATGTGATGAGGTGCACCGGTCGTTCTTCAAGCGGTAGGGCATGAAGACCATCACCTAATTTACAAGTCCACCAGCAGCTTTCCAGAACGCTGATGATGATGGCATGAGATTGTTACTCTCAGTATAAGCCTTGCCGTTCAAATCTTCGCTCCACAGTCGTTGTCTTTTTGCATCAACTGAGGCGGTTCGTCCAATCCTGTCATATTTTTTCTTGCTTGACTTATCGTATCTGCAGATATAAAGTGCGATCACCACGTTCGTTGGCTTCCATAGCTTACTGCGCCATTCAACAGCTTCATCTCAACATTCTCGATAATCCCTTCTCCGAGTCGTCCAACAATGTCAGCCTCGCTCGCAAGTGTAAGCTGTGCCGAAATATTTGTTAATAACAATAATTGAGGTGGCTCTCCAGATCCAACCGGTGTCCAACGGAACATACCGCATCTACAGTCGAAGTCAAGTCGACAGTCGGCGATGTACCTCACCGCCATCTATCCAGAAACTGCTGACGGTGTCGGCCTCACGTCCGACACAGCCACGGATTGGGTGTAGCCGATCGTGGCGCTTACCGCGTCAAGCCGAGCGGTACAAACTATTCCCTGACTTCTTCCACCGTCAAGCCAGGCTTCGTTGGGGTGTGGAACGATGGGACCACCAACGACCAACGCTGGGCCATCCGCCTCCATAGGTGAGTGCACAGGAAAGACAGATACCCTCACCGGTCTAAATTCATACAGCGATAAGGCAGAAGTAGCCGGTTACAGCCTCACGCCGCTCTCCGACCCGCAGCTAGCGCTAACCGTGCCGAACTCATCTGACATTGACAAGGCGGATAATCGCCCTGGTCTTCCCGCCCAAATCGTGCCCGCGCCAGAAAAGGGAGAGCCTCTTGGCCCCCACCAGTTGTTGATAATCGGGCGGGCTGGATAACGCGGCGGATATAGCCTCAGATGAGGTACTAACGCAGATGACATGGGGCGAAAAGAAGCTTGTAGAGTTGGAGGCGCGTTGAAGAAGTGTGAAACTGAGAGTCTCATTTTCTTTTTCGAGTTTTTCTTTCCACAATCTATGTTGTTGTTCCAGAATAGCCGCTAGCGGACCCCTGAGTCGAAGGTAATCTTCGTAACACTAAACGAGACCCCTTCGCTGAAAGGACATTGACAAGACAAGGAGGGCGGCCTCATCGCAATGGCCTAAGAGCAACCGAAATACCAGGGCAGAAACATGAAGTGCAGACAGTTCGTAATCCCGGTATGCATTGAAGAGTGATTTAGTGCTGTCTTCGACAATCTGGGCTGCAGTATCTTGGAATAATTTTTACTCAAGAAAAACGACGAGATTTAAAAAAATTTACTTACCGCTTTCGTAGATGAAGGCAGATATGGGTATGTACCCCATGTAATAGAAGATGAGTGGCGTCCCGACTTCTAAAAGCTACTATCCATGTGTGTGGTTTTGAGGAGATTCACGGCTGACATTGAGGAATCGCAGAAATGCACGTCATGCCTAAAAGAACTGGATCGAGATAGAAGAAGCGAGCACAGTTCTATCGGCGTAGCCACAGGTTCAAGGGATTGGAGATGCTAGATACCCTCCTGTAGAGGTAGCGACGAGCGTGCATGAGCTTGTCATATCCAGAATCGGGAATTCAAGTGAATGAAGGAAAGTGGTGAAGCCGAAAACGGGCCACTCTTCATGCATTTGCTAAAGTATCCGGGTATGTACATACAGCCAAGGAAAGTTCGCAATAGAGACCAACAAAGACACACTGTGGCAATCTAGGCTGCCAGAGATATATGGGATGGGGCCCTTGGTAGACATTACGATGCGTTCAGTCAGCGCGTTGCAGATACAAGTGTAGCAGGAGAATCAGAGAGCGTTTCAGTGGAGAGATCGATGGCGAGAGAGGCAAACAAAGAGCAGAAAGAGGCTGAGAAACAAAAAAGCACGCCCACGTGACCCTGTTGTCCATTACGCACGCGCTCCAAACTCGATACTTCAAGTTCTTAGATTGTTCGGCCGACGGAGAGGGACTCAATATTTCAATGCCGGCCTCACACCAGATCTACGACTTCGTTTGTGATAATCCTCCCTCACTCTCTGCAGGACGCTCTTCGAAATGATCTGCATAATGCCCAAGCTCAGACCTTGTGAGCCGCCATTGCGAACCAGAGCAGTCCTTTAAATCGAAACCAATGTTTGAGGGTAACAGGAAAGTCGTTGTACAAGTCAGGCGTACATGGATATGTAAGGTGAATATGCATCGTGCATAGGTAGTTTATCGGAGAGAGAGGAAGACAACTATGATACATTTCCTAAAGTGACTGGGTCTATCGAGAAATCTGAAGAGAGGCCATTCTACAGGAAGAATTAGCAAGTTACGATTTGGAGAGTGACTGTCTAAACCCACCGTTACAATCTAGGCTTTGATGCTTTCTATGCCTTCCATGGCATCACCGGTGGCACTAGGGGCCTGCTTCGTGGGCACATCCGATATTTTCGTTTGTGTTTCCTTGCGTTCGTAACAGTGCCGCCAGTAATATTCGGTCTCTCTCATCCTAGAATAGAGCCAATCCGGCTCTAAGAACGTCGTCCATCAGTGCTAAACCGACTGTGCGAATGAGAGGACGTACCCACGTAGCACAACGGCCACCGAAAACTCGTAGAAAAGAGTCGGTCAAACTCGTGATTGGGACCACGGCCATAAGTTTCTCGGAACGCGTCGAATATGCGCTGGGGTACAATCATCTTCGGATCGCTGCCGTCGAAGGAGGGCACGACCACAGCGACAAGCAGGTAATAGCGTTCTCCTTTGTGAAAAAAGGGGACAAGCGTGGTCTTCTGGTTTTCTCGTTCCATTTGGTCAATGATAGCGCAGTGTGCGGTGCCCGAGAGCGCGATTTCCTCCTCGGAGAATGATATCTTCGCCATTGCATCCACTTGCGTTTGGTTTAGCGCGAGGCCCGAGACATATGGGATGGGGTTCTTGGTAGACATTACGATTTGTAGAGATGTCGCGGTTCAGTGGCGGTTTGGAGGTGGCGGTTAGTGGGAAACAATGATAGATGTCACAGTTCGTGACATCGTGCTTTATTTCAACTTGCACGTGACATTGATCCCAACCACCAGGCCCGAAGGGTCTAGCGGCCCACCACGACTTTGGAATGTCATTGTTCGGTCATTGTTATCAATTGGGTGAATTCCGGACGTTCTGGTTCTTTCCACGTACCCAGTTCCCCCTTAGGATCTCGTCCGGAAGGAAATATCTATAAACAGTTGGCCTTTTCAGCGGCCCGCATTCCACATTGGTCTCCCAGGTGCCCTCGACGCTTCTTTCTTTTGCATGCAGCGTTCGTTCATGTTGTTAAGGGGGGATATTCCATGCCGATATGTCATTCGCTGAGGACTCCCGGCGTCACGCGGTCGCGTTACCATTTTCAATGCCGCAATCACGTCTGATGCGAGATTGAACGCCGACTCATAGAGGCTAGGTCTGTCTATCCTCTGCGAGATATGCATGCTATCAGTGCTGGGCTGTAAATCGATGCGATTTCGTCTACTGTACTATTACGATCGTAGGTTCAGGTCACGGGTCACAGGCCCAAAAAATGAACCTATTACATCAGCAGGTCACTCAATTTTCTGGCTGCTGAACATGTTCCAAATTGGTCACAAATTTGATTTTTCTCTTAATTTTAGCTCTTCGGCTATTTATCCTACTTTTTCCCTTATTTTATGCTTAAAACAGTTCAGTTCTACTGATTTCAGCTATAGTACTGTGAGAATTGTGCTCAAAACTCATTCTACAGGTCTTCTAATAAGACCAAGAGTGAACCTATTTTATATGAGTTACAGAGACTCAACTAGCCTGAACCTTGTTCAAAATAGGTTCAACGGGTCACAGGTCACACCCGCTGAACCTACGATCGTAATAGTACAGTATCTGAAGGAACAGCCTTCCCAGTGGCAAACAATGAATTATTAATTAGCTAGGCTCAAAGGCAGTGCTAGGGCGTAGGTCCAAGGCCTGAGATCCTTTGCTCTACATTGTCTTCCAGCGGCATGCGCCCTGGACTTGGACATTGACATGGGCGTGTCGAAAGCAGCGTGGGAATGTTAAACAGCTTTGATCGACTACTTTGATCAATGACGCTTGACTTTGACCAGCGCGGGCATGCTTCGCCAAGTGCCATACCCACGGAAAGAATACCTGAGACTGAAGCGCTCACTCAGCCAGCGACGACATGATCTCTTCTTCAGCTTAACACGAACGTCTTCGCAGCGTTGGACTCACACCATCAGCACATTCATTCGATTCTTCGACAAAGCGCGACCTTTTGTCATGGGACAAAGAACTCCTATATGGGCATATACTGGCTGCTCAAAGACAATCAGATTGCTTCCATTGCTCCAGGGTCGGCAAACTCGATAGTACAAAACTTGAACAAGCGTCACAAACGCGCTCTTATTCTCAGCTCTCACTCCCCACCATCGCTCTCGCCTGCACATTGAAGCCTACCGTTTACTCGAACATCAGTATACACTACATCTGCTCTCCTCTAGTACCAACCCCCGCCACTACTGCACACATGTCGAAGCGCAAGGTTTGTGGCACAATTTCTTGCGAAAACATGCTCATCCCCCAGTTCAGGATCCCCCGTGCGACGCAAGCGATGTCGATTTTGAGGGGGATCGCACTCTCACGCAGCTTCCAGACTTTTTGAACAATCTGGCGAAGAAGCTCGATGACGATCTTCAAGCATCACAAAGGGTATGTAGCCATTTTTACAACGGTTAGCATCTGATGCCAAATTTCAACCCAGAAACACCAGAAGTTCCCTATCAAGCTCTACCGCAAGGTTACGGGGGCATTGAGGCAGGCTACGGCTGTGCTTAAGGCCGCGCTCGAGGTGATTAGTAGCAGCTGCTTTCTCTGAGTCTCTTCTGACAGCCCTTTTTTCGTTGTTTTCTTGAAGGGTCGACCCGCTGAACTGCCAAAATATCTGGACAATTTGATTAACGACGTCGGCCAAACTCATGTCAAAGGCCAATTGCGATTCGAAAGTCACATTGACCTTCTCGTATCAGGCGTTCTTGCACACTACTTTCCGGTGAAGCAGGCCTTTCTGATTGGCCCTCAGTACACATACGTCCAAGGCCTCACGGATCCAAGGCTTCTAGAAATCGGCGACCACTGGTCCAGATACGTAGCGGGCTCTACCATGATCTGGGACGATGACACCCAGCAGTCCGATGGCGTTGAGCCCAACAACCATCAAGTGGAACTCGCCGACGAACCAGCTTTCTTCGACCCGAACTTTTTCAACTCATTGGCTGCGACGAGCACGCCAAACGCGCCGGGAAATACTGGTCGTTTTTTGGACAAATTGCTTCCCCCCCAACAGCTCTTTGCACCAGAGACTCCATCTTCCGGACCTAGAGCCTCGGGATCCCTGCCTTCCCAGGCCCATGCGATGCCGTCCCCGATTCTTCCTTCCCCCATTCACCCGATGCCTGAGATGCCCTCGCCGACGTCTTTTATGAAGGACGTGCCTTCCCGACTTGGAAAAGACGTGATCCTCGACTTTAATCATCGACTAATTATGAACAGTCCAGGACGAATCACCATCAAACGCCCGGACCTCGTGGTATGCCTTTTGGAAAGTCTCCTCCAAGATATCTTTGCGAAGAACATTGTTATAGTCGAGGATAAGCTTTTCCGGCGCCTCGATGCTGTCAAACAGCTGCTGGGCTACATGAAGGATCTCGAAGACGGATGCCGCAACGCGCTCGGGCTGGCTGTGGTCCTCACCACGAAATTCAAGCTGCAGGTGGCCATGTTTCGTCGCTTGCGCCCCGACGGACCCATCGAGGCGCTTGGTGCTACGTATAAGAATCTCGAGCGGGACGATGTGGCGGAGGCCAGTGCTACCTGGCAGAATTGGGAACAGGAGATCAAGGAGCAGGAACTTAAGCCCGAGGATCTTGTGGATGGACGGCAGGTAACGCTTAAATGGTATGACCTCAATAGCCCAGAAGTGCGCGCCGAGTTGATGAAGGTTTGGGAAGAATATCATAAGTAGTCATGGATGTCATGTTGTCGCTGTGCTGATATGTATTTTGCCTCTGCAGTTATGTCTGTTAACGTTGTTGCTAGTTTGCTACTCTGCTCTGTATTTTGTTGTGTATACAATACATACATCTATGCCTTGCTCGTCGTGTGAGAGGGGGAGAGTGTGAGACTGGGGACAACGAGAGTCGATTGGTGGCTAGAGCTCTCTCGCCCGGACTGTAAGGGACCGCACTCGAGCCGGCCCAGCAACAAAAAGAATAGGGACAGCAGTGGTAAGGGTGATAGAGAAAAAATGAGCACTAGCTATCGAGCTATGTGAGTTGTAGAAGATAAGGACACGAAGAAAGATGAATGAAAGAATGATATACATAAGAGCCCGTGAAAGGGGACCCGACAAGGAAAGAGGCGCGCCGCCTGCATAGACCATGTTTGATTCCATCAAACACCTCTTTTATTGAACTACTCAAAATATTGTTTCTCATTCGTAAAGCAATGCTCTCGTTTTCCTGCACAACCCGAATGAGGCTCAAGAACAGAATTGACTTCAAATTCACTTCCATGATGATTCACACGAACTGCTTGCCACAGTTGTGGCAGAATCTGAAAAGATGTACATTTTCACCATTAGATTTTCTCTTTGAACCAATTGACACTACTACTCTATACATATAATTTACATACTAGCGATAGGTTGCGACAAATATTGGCGATGGTGCGAGGATGGAAATAAACATGCATGCAAGAAGGGATATGAGGAGTAATGATGAGACCCCACACATAAGCAGACAGCGAGAGAAACATTAAATTATGCCGTGAAGAGAGAGAAAGAAAATGCTCGTGCAAAAAGATCAATCAAACCAGCAAAACCCAACCCTGAATATACACATAACCAAGACGCCCCCTACCACGCCCACTTTTTACTCCTCGTCCGGACTCTGCACAGCGCTTTTCGATAAAATGCGCGTGGGATCTGAATCGGGTCCACGCGCCACAGAAGGTCGCTTGTCCCCGACCGACATCGAATGCGTCCTCGAAGGTCCAGACTCCTGCCTGCTCGACGAAAAGAAAACATCATCAATCTCCACCGGCTTCTCAGTCTTCGCCGTCTTGTCACTCCCTAAACCCGTCTCCCGCTCTTCCTCATTCTCTGCCTTCTTGTCTCTCAAAATCTCTCCCTCCACATTCCCGAACCCAAAGTATCCGCCACTCGTGTCGCCGGACCCACTCGTCGCCATACTGCTCATCCCCATAACACTATCAAAGTATCCTTTTGGCTCTGCCATAGCGCCCGCGTAAAAGAAGCCGCCCGGGCTCGGGTGAGGATGCAGCGTAAAGCCTCCCGGACTGGGAATGGGATACATACCAGGACTGGGCATCGGGTACATGTGCGGGCTGCCTTGGTATGGATGAACAGGCGCGCCAGGCGCCGGATTCATGTACGGGTTACGCGACCAGTAACCGCCAGGCGACATGGCCAATCCTGGGGAAAACGGTGTGAGATGTGGCGCCTGGAAAGGATGTGCTTGCGCCTGTCGTCGCGGAGGCGAAACCCTCTTGGGTTGAGCTTGACTCTGAGAAGAATCAAGCGAGGTAGATAATTCAGCACTTGCCAGAGCTGCTTCCAACGGATTACTGTCTGGTGGTGACGGAGGCGTAGGTGTCATCGGCAAAGTCTGGGCCAAAGATGAAGAAGTCATGGGATAGTGATGGTGATAATAGCCATTCATAGACATGTCACTTTCGCTAGTTTTGAGTGGCTGTCCAAAGGATGGTAGGAACGTAAACGGCGGCATCGAAGGTGTGATTGGAGGTAGCCCGTGCGGCGTCATCGGTATCGGTCCATGGTGTAACGGAGACATGGGATACATCGGAGACACAAGCGCTGGAGACATCTGATGCAGGCCCTGAAGCATCGTAAAGGAAGTAGGTAAAGGTGGAGGCGGTATTGAGATAGGCCCAGGGTGATGAGGATGTGATTGGTGGGAGGAAGAGTGAGAATTTTTGGGAGAAGAAGACTTTGAAGCTCCTTCTGACGGTGGAGTCGTTGTGGCGGATTGAACAGACGCAGAAGTAGATGATCCGAAAGACGGTTTCGATGACTCTCCGGATGAGTTGGTGGATGATGAGACATGATGGGGCGTTATTACGGCAAGAGGTGGACGAGGTTCTTTCACTGCTGTCGGCTGATGAATGTGGGAGTGAGTGTGGTGAGGATGAGGCATCGACATCTGGAGCTGAGGGGGATATATGTCATATGGAGAGTTGGGTGCCGAGAAGTCGAGGTACCCGTTTGGAAGATTTATGTGGGAAGGAGGTTGGGACGCAGACGACGATGATTGGTGACCTCCAAAGGCCGTACCTAATGACTGGCCAAAAGCAGATAGAGCAGGCGACGCTGGAGTCGCTCCAGAAGGTGAAAACTTGTCATAATGCACCTTCAACGGACGACCGTTGTATTCATACCTGTAATGCGCGTAAATCTCGGCCACAACGTCAGGAGCAGACATACCCGTTAAACATCTTGACCGCACGGTCGGCATCGTAGTCTGTCGCAAAGACCACTGTTCCAAAACCTCTGGACCGACCATCCTGACCGAGAGCCACGTCGGCACGTACTATAGTCCCTGCCTGACGGAACAGATCCTTCAGATCCTGCCATTGACAGTGAAATGGCAGCTGAAGATAAAATCAAAAATGATGTCAGAGATACAAATTACCAAACTTACATTGCCCACAAAAAGATTCTTGCCGCCGCCGCCGCCTCCGCTCGATGAATTTGGGCGATCAAGGCCGTATAATGAAAGGGAGTCAATATCCGGAAGAGGGTACGACGCGGGTGTGGGGTTGTCAAAGTCCGGTGGCAGGCGGTCTGGACGGACTTCAAGTATCCGAGTCTGCCATGAGTAACCATTGAACTTGTCCACAGCGCGCCCTGCGTCCTCAGCGGTAGCAAGTAGGACAGTGCCGTATCCGCGTGAGCGATTGTCCGGACCCAAGGATACATCCGCTCGCAGGACGGTACCCGCCTGTCTAAACAGGTCTTTAAGGTCTTGCCAACGTACGCGGTATGGTAACTACCGCTTCGTCAGCGATTAGCGTGGCGATGACGATTAGGGCGGACGCACATTTCCTACAAACAATTGGGTTCGAGTGTCCCGCGGAGGACCCGTTCTTCCGTCCGGTGAAGGGCGTGCAGAGGTAGCCATTTGAATCACGGCTTCAATATCATCGTTGGTGGGTGCAGAGCCGACGACGGACGAAGCGATGGGCATAGGAGATCGTGACGGGGCATCCTAAGATATAATGAATCGATTGGGCGGGATGAGTACAAAACGGGACAAAATGACCGACGACGGCGAGGACGACGTACAGGGCGAAGAGAATCCATAAACAACGGCTAGGAACAGTGATTGAAAGAGCGTGGTCGTCGTCGAGGACAGCGAGCTCGACGTTCCGGTTTAAGAAGAGGAGGAGTGGAAAGGGAGTTTTGGAGCGAAACAAAACCCAACTGACAGGAACGGGGTCAAATGTGGAGCATCCAAAAACATTCCACATTTCATACTAATTCATCCTAATCAGGTAAATCCCGACGCATTTTACACTGCTGCCCGCCGTTCGGCATCATTTCCGGTCGAAAACGAGGCCAATTCAGAGCCTCGTCGTCGTGATTTCTGCGTTCAGGACATCGGTGTCAATCCAATCCAGCCTTGGCAGATTACGTCATTCGTGATAGCACTTTCCCTCTCCCGCGAGTGCAAGAGACTTTTCTGAGCTGCGCAACGCTTATTCTGCCTCGAAACCAACTTTTTCCTTTCAAATTCGCATTCCTCTGAACCACCTCCATAAATCGCGATGTCTCCCCTTTCTTGTTGGGCTGGTCTGGTGATGGGCGCTTGGGGACGCCACTGTTCATCTTGCTGCTTCAAGGTACCGAGGACGAACATCCTATACTGTGCCTATTACAGAATCGATTTCTGGAAGTCTGCTTGCTCTTCTTAATCTGCCTGATACTGTCTGCTATCAGCAATCCATCTCGGTGATCTCACACCACAATTCCGCATGGACGCGTACAGTCTAAACGCTCGGCCCGTTGAGGTTGTGGTCATCTGAAGCTCTCATTATGTACTGCGCCTTGCTTTTCACCTATTGCTGGGAGCCGAAAGCACACGGCAAGTCCCCATTTGTATCAATGATTTCTCAAACGAAGTTGCTGATACTCCGACGCGTCATCGTAGCGTTCGTCTTCTCTAGCTGAGCCTTCACCGTGGTGCTGCTACTGTGATCTTTCAGATGCATCTGGTAAGGACTCGCAGGATGATTGAACCTATCTGTGGTGTCTGCTAAGCTGGTTTTTCCACTACCGAATGTTACATACAATTAACGGAGTAGTTATATACTATCTCGCAAATCCATAGATATTTCCGTCAGTTAAATGCAGTTTACGTCCATGAAAATGCGCCACAGGTACCGGAACCCTAACCTTAGCGTGATCGACGTCATAATGCAGACAGGTTGCTCTCTGTCCACGACGACGACGACGTTCATGAAGCACAGGTATTAGAGACTGCGTTCAAAAAAGACACGTCTGACGACCAAGACAGTCACTCTCCTGCTGCTTGAACGGGCTATGCGTATTTTCGGTCGCGACATTTGCACGACATCCACCCCATGGCCTCCGTCGATGAATTTGTTTATCTCTTAGCAGCGTCGGAAACCCAAGAGGTGCGATAACAGTAGTCCTGGTATGATGCAGACAATAACAAACAGAATTATTGCAGCAATCCCGCCGTCTTTCCATCCCACACCTAGTTAGAGTCATCCTCAACAGCGAGGCTTCACTCTACGACACCATAGACTATATCATCTCCGAAACAGCCACACACGCGCCCTTTCCAGACATCAGGCCCACTCTCATACCCATCCGCGAGGCCTTTGCCGATTTTCTCGAAAACGTCGCTTCAGCATGGGACGAGGCTGCCCAGCTCCTCCTGTACACCTACAATGTCATTGGCACGCAGGAGACCCCATATGACCCTTCCAATCTGCGCTCCCGAATACAGGAAACGCGCGACCTCCTCCCTTACCTCGACAGCGTGCTCGAAAACATTAAAGACCTCCTCACGCGGCAGCGCGCGACCAACGACTGGTTCTTCCTCAAGCTCATCGGTATCCCCTCTGCATGGGACAAGGCCCGCTCTGACCTCCCCCACGCGATATCCCTCCTACATCGTCTCTGTAGAGAGACCATCGAGTGTCTCGTAGCCCTGGAACGATGCGTGTTCCGCTTAACAGACCTGTTCGCAGACTGGGAGTGGGTGCGCAAGCTGCGACGCGACGACAACCTACGCGGCGAGGTATATAGGAACATGGAAGTCATCCAGACACCCGTTTTACCTTTAAGAACCCATGTGGACCAACTGAGGAGACATCCGAAGCTCGAGTTGAGTAAGCGTGCAGATCAACTAAAGCCGGGAGAGATGGAACGGTGAGTTTCCCCCGTTGTTTCATGGTTTAGGCAGTTGGGTTCTTCCCTGAGCCTTGCTATCTTCTCTCTTCTTCTTTCTGTCCTTTTTCCCGTACTCATAGCATTTACAGGTTGAGCATGAGCAGCATGGCTTCGTCGACAAAAGGAAAAGGGAAAGCAAAGACTGTGCTGGCACCGTCAGAGTTACTGGCTGCCGCCGCAAGCCAGAAATTCCAAGACTCTATGGCAGCCTCTGGACAAAAGTCTAGCAGCAGTTTTAGCTTAAATTTCGAGGATGCATAATAGTCGAGGGATGTGGACTGGTATTTTTGGGTCTGTTTTGTTGGTTATCTTATATTCTGTATCGCTCACTTAGACATACTGATAATACTGCATCATCGTTTCTGCTGCCCTTATGAGACGTCGAGGGACTGTCGTAAGTATTTAAAGGTGGGTGTATTCGTTGTCTGGAGAAACGTTGTACTGATAAGAAGACAAGATCGCCTCCACCGCTCCATTGAGAAAGATTAAGACTCTCATACGCCGCCGTCGGGTTTCACCACTTGTTATCCATTAGTCCTCATCTCAGCTCCGATGTAAACCCAGCCACTACAAACCAGTAGTAGCGGGGTACAAAGGACTTTGAAGTATGTGGGCGTTTGTTGACTTTCCGAACTCCATAATTAATATCCAACTGTCTATAGACTTGCAACGACCGATCCTCCAGGTTGGTTGTTTTTCAACTGCGAGTCTCCATCATGCTTGGTAGTCTCGATCGTTGACTAGTCGATCATAACTGCAACGCCACGACAACAAGCCTAACACGCAGTATCCCGCTTTGAAATTTGATAGACCTGGATGCGTGTCCTCGCGCCTCAGTTCATCTGGTTTTGAAGCTCTGCGAAGAAAAGGAACACTTGTCTGTCTTATTCTGTGTTAATGGCAAGTGGACATTAAGGCTAAACGGTTTGTGGAGGTGTTTCAAAAACTCGACGCGTTTCCTATCGAGTCTAGGCTGCTGTCGTCGCCAACTCGACATGGGTATTCGCGCTCCTGCTGCTTCGTGGGATGCTGCCATGGTGCCCTCACCATCGCTCCGTTGTACGTGCCATGATCCACCTTCGCTGTCAGCATCCGACGTTCCCGCGTCTGTCTAGACTGTAATATGTATACAGTGACGGCAGTCCATCGTTCGAACAACGTACATCATACACGGCTCTCACTAATTCATTCGCACTTGTTCCTAGAATCAAGGGACACCTCATCTAGCCTCGCTTCCTCATCTCCTGCCAAGGGGGATACTTCAAGTGGTTTATCACAGTCTATTCGGATGGGCTGGTTTGTGGTCGAGAAGTGTCTGAACGCATGGCGAACTTTGGCTTTCAGCCAGGGCATCTGCTGTTCATCAAAATGATTGCAGGCGGTTAGTGGAGCTGAAGCGCGCGACAAATCTGGTGGTTTCCCAGGTGTAAGATCGTCCAACCATCAAGACGCGGAGTAATCTGTGGATTGGTGGTGGAGTGTCAATTAAAACGGTACGATACTACTTATTTCAAGTATACTACGTGAGCTGCTGGCGATGTGTGTCCCTGCTTCGGATCGTGTGCGCGGCGCGCCGCTCGCCCAGAAAGCGTCTCCGTGACGACTGACACGATGTCACATTTGTCTTTTCCTAATGGAGCAAGCAATTTAAACGCTTCTTCTTCAGGGAGGGATGGCAAATATTTTTAAAAGAAGGGTGGATATGTTCAGATGGCGGACTGCTCTTCCACACACACAACCCAAACACTCTTTGCTTGGTAGCCGCCACCATGGACATTCCCCGCACAGATTCGCCCGTCTGCGGGTTCGAGTTTCCCTCGTCGGCGCCGCTCACCCGTCCGTCGCCCGGCTGGATCCGCGCGCTGCCGCCCTCCGGGGTCGCCCCGGACGCCCTGCCCGAGTCAGACGAGCACGAGCACGACCTCTGCTCCGAAGCCGAAGCGGACCTCGCGTCGCTCGTGCACCACCTCGACCTCTCCATCTACTCTAACCCGCCGAGCCTGCGCTTCTCCCTCTCCCTCTCCAGCCGCGCGTCGTGCTCGAGCGAAGACTCGCTCTCGACGATAGGATATACCCCGCGCTCCTCCATCCTCCACACGCCGACGTCCTCCATGGACTTTAACCAGTTCAACCCGCGCTCCGTCCCCCTCCCCCTCCCAAAATCGCGCTCGCTTGCGTCGGTCGCGCTTTCGCCGTCGGCCAGACGCGCTGCGGTGTACATAGTTGATGATGACGACGTTGAGGAGGCTTATGGTGCTGCTAAAATATCATCGTATGGAATGGAGGTGGATCAGCAGGAGGAGGAGGTGGAGGAGGAGGAATTACACGATAATCCTCCGTCGCGGTTTTCGATGGACGAGGAGGAGCGGCCGCTCACTGGTAAGCGCGATATATGGACGCGTTCGCGGACGGTGTCGATGACTGCCGCGCCGATTCCGTTCCCGCGCAGCTCGCCGGCATACCCGCCCTCACCGCCCCCTCCGACCCCCCGGCGAAGCAAGCGAAAAACCCTGCTCTCGATGCTTCATCTCGCGTCCTGAACCCCCACACCCACCTTTCCTTTCATTCGCACAACACCTCGTTCTTTTTTCGGATTACACTTCACCCTCATTATCCCCCACCCCATCCTCCCCTGGTTTTCATTCTGTCTCTCTCTCTGGATCGGTTGTATTCCACACTCCTTTGTACGAACACCCACACCCACACACTCCTTTGGTCATATATCTCTTTCTCCTCCCTCCACCCCCGCAGAGATCACACAGACTTTGGTATTGTACGCACTTCTAAACTTGCCTCTGCTCTGTATGTATTCGTATGTATCTTAGTCGGGAGCTGGGTCGTCACTCTGCGCTCACGTTCCACGACGCGTATTAGAGTTTATTGCCATCATCACACACATTGAACATTGATTCTGATTCTGAACGGTGCAAAAACGACAGAAACAACTTGGGCTAGACTCTGACCTAGATCGGAAGTCGCAATCCGCGAATTCTTGAGGGACGGCCGAAGGGAAGGGTTGATGGGACCGTGGAAACTGGGGTTGAGATTGCACGAAACCGTGGAACGATCTGAGTTCCAAGTGGAAGGTGCAATATTGGGACCCATATTTGACCCATATGCTTAATAATTTAAATTGTGGGGTCTCGTGTGGCGTAGGCGCAGCACTCTCCGTATCATCGTTGAGGACTGAGTGCTGGCCCGTCGATATCGAGGGATAGCTGGGTTTGCAGCATCACTTCATATTTTCTAACTCGGAGTCGAACTAGGGTAGGAGGAAGGGTAGGAGATGACCTGTCCAAAGGACTATCGATTTCTGTGAAATCACCGCACAGGAGAGGACTCAAGAGTCAAGACTAGGGTTGAAGTTTAGTTTAATGATGTGTGGATTTTGAGAGCAGAGTACCCAGACGCGTTTGAGCTGATTCAGCTGAGTTTTCATAGTGTGGCGCAATTAAGTTATGTTTTTCATTATCCAAGTCAAAAATGGTTCAACCCGGGTTCGAACCGGAGACCTTCTGTGTCGCTTATGTAAGACAGAAATCATAACCACTAGACCATTGAACCTACGAATGTGTACGAAGATCTGAGTTTATGTAGTGACGTTCGGGATCGCGCGTAGATAACGGATTTCTGGCAAAAGAAATGTTTCGCATACTTCCCCAAAGCCTGAATGTTACAGGTTAGTCTACTCGGCATTTCAAGGACCAAACACACTGTATCCTGTCACTGGGAACTCAATGGATTAGTGGCATTGATTGATGTGCCGCGTTCCGCTTGATAAGAAGGACCGTCCGGAGTTGAGAAATATACATCCAGTGCACGAAAGGCCTGCAGTCGCGCGGGATAAGGCACTGATTTTCATTCGAGTCCTGCTGTCAGTCATGGTGAAGCAGTGGGTGCACAGCTTGAGGAGGAACAACGGTGTTAAAGGCTTGGCACGGCGAGTGCCGGAGCCACGTGTGCGTATTGTTGCCGTACTAGTGAGTTATACCCCGAAGTCACCGTCGCCTCGTGTTGGTCAAGCACTTTGTGTTTATTTCTCAGCAACTCCCACTTTCTACGACCTCTTGACGCTATTAACGACGCGATACCGACTCTGCCTCTTACGACCTAAAGATCTGGATTCGACACCTGTATGTCCTTAAAGTTACTGGCTATCATTGTCACGGTTGACATTGA
Source organism: Hymenopellis raphanipes (assembly GCA_003314085.1). NCBI lineage: Eukaryota > Fungi > Basidiomycota > Agaricomycetes > Agaricales > Physalacriaceae > Hymenopellis > Hymenopellis raphanipes. The sequence goes on from QLPD01004525.1 coordinate 16,427, forward strand.
CGAACGGGCGCTTATTAGATTGAACGACCCCAAAAATGCCCAAGAATATGGGAGGGCTTGAGCCCGACGACGACACTACGAGGGGTCCTCCGAATATGAGAAGAAAGGCGACTCGGAAGGAAACGATACTGAGTTTGGTGGAAATGTTGTTGCAGGCTAATGATGAAGCCAGTATACATGGTGAGTGATCGTAATACTGGGTCATGTACACGTATTAATGCAAGCCTCAGCAGACGAGGAACAAGTCAATCTTGAAGATGACAAGGACGTTCGTAAGTCTAGCTTGACGTTGACCAATCATACAGTCTAGATAACGTGTCCGGTTTAGCCACGGTCGACGAACACCTTCAAGTAGTCGGAGCAGAAACCTTTCACAAATTCCAAAAGTGCGCGATCAACCTATTTAGAGTTGTCTCCGGGCCGCTGACCGCTCCGTTACAGACGTATTAACAATTTGGACAAGGAGGTAAGCATTCACGCCTTCAAACGCCACTTATCTTGACCCACCATTCCCAGCTGCGGAACTTTGCCAATGCCGCTCGCCAGCTCGGCAGTTCAGCCGCGATCCTATCTTCGGCCTTTCACCTCCGTGAACGGCTCGCCCAGATCCTGCATCTCTATCGGGAAAACGCTGCAGATCTATTCCCCAGAAAAGTTGTCCGAGCTACAATAAACAACCCGGTGGACGATGCACCAATCCAGACCACGTCTCGAAGACTAAAGCTTCATAGTAGGCATCACCTCCGTATTCCCCAGCACTTTGCGCGACCCAAGGTTGACGAGAATCTGGACTTGGAGGATTTTCCTACACAATTTGCTGCTCTCGCAAAAGATGTTACGACATTCATGGACTGTTTGAACGAGTTTCCTGAATTCACGGATGAAGCAGTCAATGCGTCAATCTCTGCCTTCCAAGGCGACTTGAAGGTAGGGGGACTTGGTTACCCGAGACCGATTTCTCATCATTCTTCGACAGTACTGGGCCTCATGTCTCCGTGAATATAATGGCCAATTCCGTTACCCTGCTGTGCAGCGGTATATTCATGACCTAACTTCCGAGATGGGGGAGCACATTGATGCCATTTCCGCGACACTATCTATGTTCATCGAAGTTGGTGTACCTACTATTCGATTTGCCCAGAAACATGGCGCGACGAATTTGCTCAACTTGTCTACTGTCGCCACCTTTTTTTCCGCTGTCACGGCGACAACTATGCAATTCTCGTATGAGCTCAAGACTGAGTCTGGGACCGCGGTCAATAGCTTTTGGTTTGCGTCGCTCGTGTTTTCCATCGCGGCAGCCGTCAACAGCTTGCTTGGTTTGACATGGAAGCAAGCTATGTAGTAAGTGCCTGCAATTCTCATGATAGTTACACGTCTGATTCGACGGTACAGTCGCTCGCCCGGACATCGAGTGCCCTGGTGGGTTCTAATTTGGATCAAGAGGTCACCCCTCGTCTTCCTTGTCATGTCGGTCGCCTCCTTCTCAGTCGGACTTTGTTGCTTCGCATATGCCTCAGAGCAAGTGAGCTCCAGTCCAGCTTCAGATTTGATGTCGCTAATCGTGCCTGTATTCATTCAAAATGACAGAGCCATATTACTTCCACCATCACAACGGTCTTCACCGCATTTACCTCTTTCGGCCTCCTCGCTGTGTCCGCTTGGTTCGCGTCTGAACGATGGGCTTTTGGGCGGCATAGTGGAAGGAAGTGGCTCAGCGATATCATCATGGACGCTAGCGATCGATTCTTCTCACTTCCAGGCATGGGTTTATTCGCCTCTTGTGTACGGAAAGTCGGGAAAGGTTTCAAGAAGACGAAACACGCGTTCCGACGCGGTCATCGCGCTACGAAGCGTCTGAGCTCTCGAACAGTCACGTATTTCTCACGTGCTTCCAGCGTTGACGAAAAACAAGACGACCTAGAGGCAAATGGCAATACCAATGGACCTATTCTCCCTGTCTCGAGTCCACCCAATTCCCCTACATTCAAGCACAGCATGTCTGATCCTCTCCCAAGCGACTTCCGCGCATCTAGTCCCAGCCTAATCACAACGCCAACCCTCGACGCCACCGCTCCTCCCTCGATCATGGAAGCCTCCAGCCCAACCGAACCTTCCGTCGGACGTCAACTATGGCAAAACGCGATCCGCACTGTCAAGATGCGATCTGCTGTCTCGTCCAATTTGGCGGCTATGGCGCAGAAAACGAGTTCGACGCGCGGGACGCCTAATCGACAGAGGACACTGTCGTCAACGCTGCAGGGGAGGAAGAGGACAGTAACGGAGACCCCTGTCAAGGGTGTGCTAAGGTCGAGAATTGCTACGCTGACGCCGCAGTTGAAGTGTTTGGAGACGACTAAAGATCTTACGGCGCACCAGGCCCTGGTGAAGCATATGCAGTTTTCTCCGAATGGAAAGTATCTCGCTACGTCGAGGTAGCTATGCTTTCTCTAGTCTGACTTGTGAAGGGTGCTGATTTGTGGTTCGCAGTTGGGATAGAACGTCTTTAATATTCCGTGTTGGGGTAAGTTTCTTCAATCTGCTCCTAGAACACGAGTAACTCACCGTACTGACAGGACCCCTTCGTCTCCCACCGTATACTCGCACACGCCAAGGGCTTCGTTCACCAAGTCGCATGGTCGCCCACAGGTCATCTCCTGCTCACGAAACTAAACAAGAGCGTCAAAGTTTGGACCGAGGTGGGTTAAACTCGCGCACTGACGATTCTCAATCGTCGCTGTCCCACGTTTCCTGAAAATGCCAGATGTCTGATTATCTTTTGTTGGCACCCCTTCCTAGGACGGTGTATGTCAGCGGACGATTGATAGACCTATGGCTATTGAGTCTATAACGTGGTTGCCTACCGGCGATGGTGCGTTTCACTAAACGAGCTGAGGATGGGGATGCTGACTTCCTTGTGTGCAGGTTTCTTGTCAGTCGAAGGCACGCTGGTGGCGAAATTGGTACGTCGACAATTAAGCGACTGAGAGGAGAGACTGATTACTTCTGACATTGCAGGACTTGAAAGGCAACGTACGTTCCCTCGTTGGTTCAACATTCAAATGGGTTGAAGCTGATCTTTACGATAGGTTATGGGCCAATATGACTTTTATCCCGTCAAGTTGCACGATGTCGCAGTGACACCAGATGGTATACGACTCCTGGGAGTAGGTCCTTTGCTGGAATCCAAAGATCATCTAAGACCAAGCAAACCTCGCTCAGTTGAAAAACGATTAGCAGGCGCGTATTGTTCTTTGATCCGTTTCTGCGCTCATCTCAGAGTCGTTGACAGTTTATAACACGTTGACGAAGACCATCGAACAGTGAGTATCAAGTCGTTCCTTGTCAAGGCCTGTAATTCAAGTGGACTGTAGTCAAACCCCCGTCCTAAATGATGTTCGGGACATCACTCTGGCAAGAAATACGAAGCATGGACTCACTGCTCTGGTCAGCTATGAGAATAGGGTGTGCCGTCATTCCCGGTACTGCTTCATTCCATCTGATATAAATTACAGGCTCCTCCTCAATTATGGAAAATCGACATGGTTAAAGATCATCTGAAGCATGGACATGATGCTGCAGATAATCTTGTCGCTCGGTTCACACTCAGGTAAGCTTGCCCACCTTCAGTACATCTCATCTGAACTTGTTGTTACTCCAGACATACGTATATGCCCAAAGTCCAGGTCGAGTTCGCAGGCCCAAGTTATTTCGGTGGCAAAAACGACGAATTGGTTCTCTGCGCTGGCAAAGGTCAGTTTCTCACATGTCAGTTTTGAGGCTCGTGTACTGATACAACTTTAGCTGGAGATATACACATCTGGGATACGGAATCTGCTGCTCTACTGCATCACGTCCGAGCACAAGCGCTCGGTGGTGACCTGACATGTATCGCATGGAATCCAGCTGCGGAAGACCCCTTCATGTTCGCCACCGGAAGCCACGATGGTGCCGTGCGGATATGGACACGACCAACGGAATCCACAGACACCGGAGACGAAGCTACGAATTCCATGCTCGAGAACGGCGGACACAGCGCGAGCTATACGCCCCGGACCGCGTCCCCGTTCGAGATTGAACGAACGGACAGCCCGTTGACGCAGCAGGAGTTTGAGTCCACGGATAGTATAGGCATCAGTGCTAGTGTGGCTACCAGCGAGATTGGGTTGCTGAGAGAACCGCGGACTGTGGCGTTTGCATCAGATCAGGAACCAAAAAGATAATTTAAGCTGTACGTCTATATGTGGCGCATGGGGATGTTTTATGCGGATATTTACAGTGTAACATTACTTGCTTCTTTGCATATGGAACAAAGGGCGGATACCAATTTCAAAGCTTCTCTAATGTCCATCCCAGCCCTCTCAATAATACTTGGGTCTTTCAAGATGGCGAATGTCGACATTGGGAAGATGAGAAAGATCGAAAGGATTCGCTGAAAAAATGTCCCTCAGTATCAAACAAACAAAAACGGTTCTGCGATCACAAACGCATACCATTCCTCCAGTGGCACCACACAAATTCCTTCAAATCATGCGCATTATCAAGGAGCTTCTTCACATCCCAATGCTCTTGGTCCGACCAGATCCCCTCGTAATACTCAAACCTCTGCAACTTGGACGTATCAGCCCAATTGGAGCGCTCCGGCTCGGTCTCAGAGACAATCAGCCCGCGAACAAACTGGCTGAACATGCCTCGGCCCCAATAGCACATGAGCGGGCGACGCGCGTCGTCGGGGTTGTGCAGCACGAGCGTCTCGAGGACGGGCTTGGGGCTCTCGAGGGCTGCGAGCGCCTCGGCGGGGTACGGCGACCACTCCCCACCAGGCGGGGGCTGGCACACCACGACGTCCTCCATCCTTAGCTCTTTTAGTGACGGGCACTGTGCGATGATTACTAGTACACTCCAATGGAGCTGGATATTCCGGAACGTTAATGAATAAAGGGAGTGACTCGGACTCGTGATGAACGCCTGTAGCACGGACACGCGCGCGCTGGGGATATATGCGAAGCGCATGCCGTAGACGTATGCGTCTGGGGTGGCATCCACGATGAGGCGCGAGACATGCGTCAGGCGGGGGGCCAGCGCAGCAAAGGCGGCTGCGACAGCCATGTCTTCTCTAGAAGTGTAGATGTCCCTGTCATCGGGCGCAGGTTCCTTTCGACCGGCGAGGTCCGAGAGACGCAGAGTCGTGACGAGAGGCGCCACAGCATCATCGAAGAGACCCAAAGTGGTCGCCATGGACTTTCCGCGAAGGCGAAGCGATGAACGAAGATGTCTCTGGCTGGCTGGGAGAAAGCGCTGGTTGACAAGACAGCATGCTAGTAGCGAGGGAGGATCATCACCGAGGTCGTCGATGATCTTCTCGATGAGCTCTTGCGGTAGTTCAGTTTCAGACAAAGGCGCCATAATCCTGATCGAAGATGGTGAGCGTCAAGAGGAAAGAGAGCTCAGCGGGCCTAAATAATCGTGTTCATATCGATCTCGACAACTTGGTATCATCATTGCCATCTCTAAATTACTACTAGTTTCAAAGAAAGGTATACCAAAGGAAACACGTAGTACAAATACTAAAGCAGCTTCTATAACGTCCATCCATCAATTCCCGTGTAGATATCGTGATTCGTTTGAAAAAGAAAAGAATAAGATAAGTGCGCGGATAGTCCGTCATTACTCTAGGGGGGCAATTTACAGATGACTGTCAACCTTGTCATCGTCTTCAACAATCTCCAGCATATGCTCGACAATCTCTTGGGGCGTCGTTACGTGCCAGCTCGCGAGAGTGCGCTTCGTGCTGTGGCCAACCGCTGTGGTGAAGACAGCATCGGCAGAAATGGCAAGCTCGACAGGTGGTGCGGCTTTGGCCTCAGGATCGACGAGGGTCACCGAGAGAGGTGCTTCAAGATGTACCTTCTCTTCGATAGGAGAATGGCCATTTGACGTGAAGAGGTTAAGTGCGCGGAACATGTCCTCATCGGTCTATATACCTCGTCAGAACTCGCAAAACGACGCATGATAATGTACGAACCTTGTCATCGCCAGCACAGAAGATGAACTCGGCGTCGGGGTTGTTATAAAGAATCCGCTTGACGATCTCGCCCTTGTTGACGGCGATGGGGCGAACCTCGAGATTCTTCTTTCCGACGAGCACTGTCATGGAACGTCAATTTGATACTTCAGACAAAGCACGACAACAAACCTTCAATCGGACGTTTGTGTATCAAGTTGTTCTCAAGCAGATCTTGACATTGACGACATTGGAACTGACCCCACTCCGGATCACTCGAACGGTAATGCCAGGTGATAGAGCTCTTCTTGACCTCGATGTGGCTCCCAGTCGTCCGCTGCAAACCGTGATCAATATCAAAACACTGTTGATTAGAGGAAATCCTACCTCTGTGTAATACTTGAAAATCTCATGAACCTCAGCCATCCAGCTCATATCCAACGACTCCGTGAAATTCGTCCACTCCTTTGCGCCAATCTCCCGTACAAAACCGCCGTGCTCAGCCGAGAATCCAAGCTTGGTCAGATGACCGAGATGCTGTTCCAAAAACGCGCCATCACGACCGGAGATAATGTACACCAGGTTCCTTGGGTCATCGCACAGCTTCGTCAATGCCTCAAGAGTTTGTTCTGATGGTGTCGCCATGCTCGGAATCTTCACGATCGGTGCAAGCGTACCCTGGGCACCAATTAGAACCGAATACCACAATGATCAATATGGACCCACATCGTAGTCAAACAAGAACAATCGCTTCTTCGCACTGCGGTACTTGGACTGGAGAACGGCTTTGGGAATATAGGGTGTCATCCTGGCCGTGTTCTGGCTGTTCATCTGTCCGAGAAGCATCTTAACTAGAACGGCGGCCCAGGTGTGTGAGGTGTGCGTCGTGACGACTTTATGAAGCTTAATGTGGCGCTTGATTTTCTCCGCTTCTCCCATCAACAAGCCTTGATTTATAGCAGCGGCCACATCCTGTATATTAAAAATCAGCGGGCGTGTAAATCCGATCCGGATAAGATCACCTACGCCAAGACTCCATGGGTTGACTTGCAGCGCCTCCGACATATGTTTGCTAATTCCCATGAACTCGCTTAAG
>QLPD01004534.1:0-10756 GCA_003314085.1 Hymenopellis raphanipes
AAGCAACTGGAACCTTTGATTGAAAAACGCACGTCGAAGCGTCGTTCAAAGGGAAATCAGCGACAAACGGAAAGCGAGGAAGGGGCAGAAATAATCGATTCTTCTGAATCGGTCGGGGAGACGCCACCAGTGTCTATTTACATCCCGCCAGCCGCGGTGATGAACACGCCACCACCGCAAACGTGGACGGCCCACCCCACTCCGTCGTCCGAACTGACGAATTTGGGCTCATTCGGGTTCCTTGGGATGCTAGATGGAAACTCGTTCCCAGAGGAGCCATTCTTGCCGAATGGTGTAGATTTAACGTTCGACTATGGCGTTGGCATGGACTTGGATTTCGACATGACGCCAAATCTTGAATCTGCCACACCCGGTGCGTTACATGAAGGCGATGTCTATAGTGATGATTTCTGGTCGCTCTTTGGACAACCCGCTACGTCGTGATCGGCTTTTGATGTGTAGAGTATCAAATGTTTTTTTCTTTCCCAGTCACTGTCGTGAGGGCGGATTTACGACACGCAACCTTGCCGCTGCGCACATTCCAAATCAGGGAACGTGACTATCTTTACAAATGAACGTTCGTCGCGATTTTGATGATACTGGTAAAGACAAGCGCCCTTCGTCCGAACCGTATCTATGACTGTATTTTAATTCTGATGGTGGACGACCTTTTGAATGGCTCTCCCCGAGCTTTTTCTCTCCGTTTAGCCAGTTTACACGATGTCGAGCTCGGAAGATCCAGCCTTCAGCGCCGCGGAGGCGCAGGTTGTTGGGATGTCCATGGAAAACGTGTTGTACGGGTGCGTGCCCATTCGCTGGGAGTTAGCATCGATATGTTCAGGTGGAGGTAAAGGGATAGCCGGCAAAAAAAAGCAGGATGTAAGATGGGATTAAGGACGGCTATCGTTCTTCTAATTCAACATGAACACCATTCCCACCTCATCCTCACCCAGTATTAGGAAGGATGCTAAGCCAGTACCTCTTCGGCAACTTGACGTTTGTCTTGTCAACGACCTTTGCCCGCCACCGGGTGGTCACGCAGCGAACACGAAAGCTTGCCTGTGGATCTTTATTGGCAGGCCTTGAGATGTCATTGCTGTTGTGGCCGACTACACATGATGCCAGATGTAGAATTAATGAGATTAGACAGCACATTCTGCCATTCTAAATTCTAATATTTCTGTTCCATACTGTCTGCACAACAGATCCTAGTCATTCAAGCTCACTCGGGCTGTTTCTTTGCCGCAAGGCTGCAGGCCACGGTTTCAGCACGTGATCGAGAAGTTTTTCACCAAGATAGAGTGTGGCGCAAATTCGGCTACAGACTGATGACCCTGACACTTTTTCATGGGCTCTTGGCACAGGGGTAGCGCGCACGCTTCGCATTTGCTGCTGCGTGAGGTCGTGGGTTCAAATCCCACAGTGTCCAACAAGGAACGAGGTTGTGTTTTTTTATTGAAAAAGTATCTAATAGTACAAGTTTGGTTTTGCTTAGGGTGGCGAAGTAAACCTACCCCCTGGTAACTTACCGGTAAGATACCGGGCCTTCTCGGAGGCCTAGGTTTCAATACCGTTTCTTACCGTTACTTACCCAACACGTGACTTTTCACGTGAGAAGCGTGGCGCAATTTCTTGTGGATCTTCTCAACCTTGATTTTTTATGTATCAGAGTGATTTTTTGCTTGAAACTGTACAAGATTCAATTGTATCTACACCTCAGACCCTTTTGTACTATTTGTAACCCACAAGACCCACCCGCAACCTCAAGCGGAAAATTGGTCATATCGAGGCGCCTGCGATGCCCTCTGATGCTATTTTTGAACCGAGGCAGATCCAAATCCGGATGGCCCAACCTACCGAGGCAATACCCTCTCTTAAAGGCAAGAAGGTAGTTCAAACTACTTGCTCCGTTTCATGAGCCTTGAAAATAGTTGTTACATCTAAGAATAGTATAAAGGTATCTATTCATGCTGAGATACACTGTGAATACACTGGCAAGAACTTGATACTTACGACTACAGTGGGAGTAATAGGTTCACATCACCCGGAAAAGTGGTTGAAATAAAAAATGTTCAAATACACTCTCCGAACATATCCCGCCACATCCGACCGCGAGCGCGACTTTCGTTCTGGCTCTGGAGCCATTCCGAGGTCGCAAAAAGTGTCCGGTCCGATCATCCGAGTGGTGATCGAGATGCTTTTCGTGCTCGATCTCACCATCTAACCACCATCATCTCGCGACGCCTGGACACCAACGACCTGACCTTGGGACGCGGGTCTTTCAGGTGTTGTTCTGCTTACATCTAACTATTTTCTCCTCTGCTTTTGTGGATACGTGGGCTTGAAGAGCCCTCGAACAGTTTGTAGAACCTGGGAGATTGACTGGGAAATGCGACGCCGCGCTGTCCGCTGATGGGCGGCATCATCAAGATGCGTGTTTTTTTGTGCTGTGTTTTCTTATACTTATAAGATTGTAGCCTTGTAGCGGCCTCGACTGGCTGCGACGGTGACGTGTGGACGGGTGAGCAAGATGAGTGATGCGGATGGGCAGGCGATGACACGTCTGACGCGTCTTCATAGAAGACGCATCATCGAAGACAATGACAGCGGCGGCGACATTGACAGCGGACACCACCATCACTACTCTCCTCCTCCTCCTTTACCACTGCTCATCACCATTATCACCTCTTCTCACTGATCCATTGTCCTCTCAGCTCCCACTGCCCCCCCTTCCCGCTCTCGCTCACACTGACGACACGGCGCCACCACTGCGACGTCAAGCCAAGATATCGCAAAGATGTGGATCTCGCGCCAACAGGCCCGCTGAACGTGTATTCGTCATCACACCTTCCGTCGTTGGTATGCGTATCGCTCTTTTGAGTGTTTCGCGCCGCGACAAAACAGACATATTTCACCCTTCTCAGTTCGAGTTTAATAAGAGTAAAATACTCGCTTAAGCTCACTTTGTCTGCCCCCTTCATCTCCTCTCCAATGAATGCCTTACAAATGCGCAATCTCAGCATTTCCGCATGCCCGAAGCTGTCGCCAAATCTTAGAGTAATTCTATTATATTTTGTACTGGGAGACGAATCCAGCTTTGAAGCTACTTCAGAATGGTAGATATATGTCTGATACGTTATTCAAAATTGCTGACAGAACCTCCACCTCATCTCAAAACGAGAAAACACGCGGAATCGAACTCTTGCTCAGATGCCCGAGTTGACCGAGTGCGCGCAAGTCACGTGCCTCAAATTGGTCGCTTCGGTAAAAATCGGTCGCGTCGGAAATAATCGGTCAAAATTGGTCGAATCGGTCGTGTGGCTGTGCTGCCTCGACATGACGATAGTCCCCTTTCGGACCTAGAGGTAAGTTACCGGTATCGATACCGGTAACTAACCGCCGTAAACCCTACCGGTATCAAAACCTAGGGTTTACTTCGCCACCCTAGTTTTGCTACTGGTAAGTTGGTAGCTACGCCGCTTTCCATATCTACACTGTCACGCCTCACCCCATGGTGTACTGAACACGCGGTTTCAAACCTATAACGCCACCTCCCTTTCCGTCCCACCCCGCAATATGCGCACGGCATACAGGACATCTATGAATCATTAGAGGTTGTTGACGAAAGCGAACAAAAGTATCACCGCGGCGTTCGGTCCTCAGCAGTTCTCAGAGCAATCGCAACGGCGTTGAACAAACAGGCCCCGCAACTGACATGCCCGCAAGGAGTCAGTGTCGCATTAGTAGGGGGAGAGAAGCAAATGGGACACGCGAAAGCCGAAAGACCATTACTGGGTCCCGGTGTTGGGCTGGCCTCGGTAGAGTGGTGACGGGATCCCTTCAACACGCACTGGACGAGGGTTCGTTATGTCCGAATTGGATGACCGTGAAGGGCCCGCGCGTGCATTTGGCGCTGCCGAGGCGGAATGACGCGCCAATCTGCTTGCGGTGGAGGATTGTTGGCGTGCGCTGAGGTTCCTGTCGGTCAACGGAGCAGGTAATGGATCGTCCGTGGTGAGTGTCATCAGTGAGAAATTTTACACAGCCACCGTTGATCTTGGATGTCACGTTCTTGATGGAGATAAGGTTGAAGTTGGACTTTCAACACTGGTTCGTGATGTTGCGTGGGGCCTTCAGATACGCCACTTTATCGGTGGCCATGGTATGTACAGTCGTGAAATCCCTTCATGCGACCTGATTTCATGCCGCAGGTGGTTTGGATACTTGCTCTCATTGCTCAAGTAATGGTCAATGTCACCTGTGCGTGCACTCTTTTTCACCTTCATTGCACTGATGACACCGAACTACCTTACCTCTGGCTAGTTGGTCGGGAGGCAGTCGGGATCATGTGGTTCGCGATCGCACTGCAACTATTTCTCAATATGGGCGTCGTGTACAGCATCCGCAAACGCGATCACCAGACCACGGTCGCCAATTTCGCGTCGATTGGCGTCGTCCTCGGTGCCATAGGTGTGGACAAAACCGTCTTCGAAACAAATGGTCGTCAGCGAACTATGGCTGCTGCTTGGTTGATCCTGACTGTTATCGACATTCTCTGGGTGCTTGATTTCTCACGGAATGCTCCTATGGCCGCCTCTTCTCCGAGTTTGCCACGTTCGCTAGACTCTGAAGATGGAATTAGCCCGACTGTGGTGGATCACTCTGGGCAGATAGTGGCTGCTCTCGATCCGCCGCGTCTGTATAGGACACTGCCCATTATTACAGAAAAGAGTCCATCTCAGAGTTCGTCTTCCTCCCTAGGGAAGACTCAGCCGAGAGCCAATGGAGAGAGCGATGTGCTTTCGGTGGGCCTTCCATTTTGATGTGGTCTTCTCGTTCCTGTTTGACACACCACAGACGGCTTCGCGCATCGATGTCAAGAGCACATCTTTATTAACCGCGCCGACCATTTCGACTAACGACAGCAGCGCCCTGACCTACACATTGCGCGCAGAAGCGTTATACGGATGTGCGTTGCTTCGTTTCTGCTCTGCTGCAGCCCTTTGGTTGAACGCGGTGTCTTTCTAGATGTTCGTTCTCCGGACGACGATCAAGAACTCAGCTTCAAACAGGGCGAAATCCTTTGGGTTTCTCAGCACCATCACGGCGCCAAATGGTGGCCGGCCAAGAAGAGTGATGGTGCCACAGGAAGTAAGTGATACCAATGACCACTCAAAATAGATATGCTGTTTATCTCTGCTTTAGTTGTCCCGTCGAATTATGTTCGGCTACTGTGACGCGTGTGTACTATAAATATAGACCGCACCGGTCGGCGGTTAGAATGTGTGGCGCAGATTATTTCATGCACCGCTTCGTGAACGATCGATTCCTTGTGTAAATTGATTATCAGTTGTACGCTGTACTATAGCTATGTATGTATGATATTGAAATTATTCTTACTCACGACATCTACGGACATTCAGACACCGGTACAACAGTTCAGTGCATCCGAGAGCAAAGCGCTGATTGGACTTTTGTTCGCTAAACGGCATAACATAATTTGAGTTGTGATGAGCTGACCTGAGGAGGCACTCCGACTTTTTTAAAAATGACATATGCCACCTAGAGACGAATTAGCAGGCAGGAGTGCTCCGGGAGGTCGTGGACGCATGTCTCTCGCGGTAGGATACATCCGGCGCCTGCCTACGAAGGGAAACGTAGCGCAGACGCGCCTCAACGGATGAGTCAGCTTACGCAATTTCCGATCTCTCACCTCGGCCTGAGCCCGCTCAAAATCTTTTCTACATTCAATGCGCTATAGAAGGGTGGCGCAAGTATTATACATGTGGAACGCACTACCCTGGTACGAGTAAGTCGATCTGTTTTCTACAAACGCGGTTCGAGGCTAATTCGAGCCTCGAGGTCGAACATGGCTATGTTCGAATAGCATGCATTATGACGAGGGTAACCATCTCCGTACGTACTGGTCAAGGACAGCAGTACTATATGGCGTAGCAGCCTTCTTGCCTCGAGGCCTTCTCCTTCGAATTCTTCCCACAGCATCCAAAAGCCTCCGAGCGCTAAATGGAACGATGTAATTTCCGTGCCTATAAAGCCCGGTAGATCTCTGACTATCAATGCTTGCACTATGACCACCATCCACTGCTTGCGATCTTCGAGACATGGCCCAAAACTTCATGAGAGGCTTTGCCTTCCCAACGAAACACCACGTTCAGACGAAACGACGCAGACGGCATACCTGCTACCGCTAGATCCCTCTTTGGAACGCAGAGAACGCAGACGCAGGAAGCAGGAAAAGCTCAACAAGCCTCTTCCGCCAATACCTTTTGCGAATATGAGCTCCCAACTCCCGGTAAAGGCATTGGATACGTCAAGTCGTAAGTCGACTTGTTTGTCAAGCAAAGACGCGTCTGATATCTTGGTGTGGTAGTTCTACCGTGTAGGGTGAGTCAATGATTGACGGGCGCTGTGCACAGAAATCATACTGAATCGGGAGCAACGTTCTGCTGCAGGTTTGCAAAGTATGGCGAGCTGTACGCGTCATTTCGTGTTACTAAATCGATATATGCACAGCACCTTCATCGTCTTGTACAGGAAGAATTCAAGACAGTTCTGCATCAACAGTAGGGTTGACTACTACTCCTCACCGTCCCGCCTCACCCGTAATCAGATATCACGCGACTGTCCACGAGTTCAACCTCGTTCCGCCATCGAATGCAGTCCTCAGTTTGTTAAGAAGTCGGTCATATCAGAATCGCCTGGATGAGGTATGTAAGCCAGTTCCTTATCAGTCCTAATTCACCAATTGCTAGTAATTTAGATTCTCAAGGAGTTCGACCTGGACCGTTACTATGCCCTCACACACAAAGTCAACGAGGCGAAGAAGAAGGACTCCATACGTATGATTAAGCTAGTCCGTCATATAACGCAGTCGGACGCAGAACAGAACGAAGCCCTTAGACTAGACGATAATACGACCGACGACGTTCTGGATATCTTGCAAGAGGTATGCATCAACTATGGCACTTATTCTTTACTAACCCTGCACCTAGATACTAGATGCCTATCAAGGCGAAGACGAGGATCGAGCAGAAATGAAGCGGCTGATGAGCAAGCTCGTGAAGAAAGCATCAGGGTTACCGGATACAATGTTCATATCCGGCGTAGCTCTTCCACGGGGTCAATGCAGCCTTGGAGGCACCTTCGGTGACATATACAAGACGCTGTATAGGGATCAGCCCGTCGCTCTCAAATTTCTTCGTATACTCGGATCTTCGCCAGCCGAGAAGCGGAAGACATGTAAAGTAAGCGCCAAGTCCCAGTGGTCTGCTACTCTTGGTAACAACCGACACATAGAAATTCTACAAGGAGGCACTTGTGTGGCGAAAATTGGACTTTAAATACGTACTTCCCTTCCTTGGTGTAGACACCGAAAACATTCCTGGCAGACCGTGTATGGTCTCGCCCTGGATGGCCAATGGAAATGCGCACGACTTCGTCAAGAATCATCCTAAAATGAATGTCGACAAACTGGTAGATATGTCATGATTACTACTTCAAGCCTATTCTGACTGAATGACAGCTCTTCGAAATCGCTCAAGGTATTCAATATCTTCATTCAAAACTTGTGGTCCATGGCGATATCAAAGGCGTAGGTTCAGCCTTTCTATTGCTCAGTTCCATGCTGTAACATTATTGTAGCTCAATATATTGATTGACGAACAGTGGCATCCACGATTGGCGGACTTCGGGCTGACCATCTGGGCAGATGTGACCAAACAAGATACGACTCAGCGCGGTGGCACGGTGCGCTGGATGGCCCCCGAGCTCCTTCATCCGACATCATTCGGTCAAGAAGATAGCCAACGGACGTTCGCGACAGATGTCTACGCGTATAGTTGCGTCTGCCTAGAGGTAAAACTCTACTCTGTCTAGTGTATCCCTGTTTTCTGATCCAACTTGGTAGTTGCATACTCGTGACAAGCCTTTTCACTACATTCAATCCGAGGGCGTTGTTTCAGTCAAGGTAGCGAAGGGCGAGCGCCCTCAAAGACCTACAGACCCGCCATTCTCGGACGAGCTGTGGAATCTCGTGAAAGCATGTTGGCATCAGGTCCCTGAAATGCGCCCACAGTCGCCGGAAATTGTCCAAGTTTTGCGCACTATCTTCAGAAAGTCGGCTGTGGAAGGTGGTCTTGACGGATTGTTTAGGTCAGGTGCTGCATCTTTAGTCGGAGAACACTCCGGTACAGAGAGGCGCAGCCTCACAACCAACTTCACGTGGCCGCTTCAGGACGAACCAGATGAGATGCATCAAGATGCGAGATTGCAGACCCAGTTGGAGTTGGCCTTGCTTCAGATTCGACAGCACGCTGATCCGAATCGCGCGTACATCGAACAGCGTAAACTTCATAAAGGGTAACTTTCTCACGTCTCTTGTTTAAACACTGCTGACCGTGCCATTCTTCCTTCCAGCTTCTCAGTACGAGTGTCCCTCGCCAAAACCACTTTCAATACTACGGTCACTATCAAGCAAATCAACATTGAGACACAGAATAAATCGAAGTTGATTGACCTCATCAATGAATTTACAGCGCTTCGATTTCTTCATGAAGATAACCTCGTAGGGTACCTGGACATGTTCCGCTACGACGGAGATTTGTGGGTGGTCCAGGACGACATATCCGAAACCGTGACACTCAGGCAGGTCCTTAAGACGTCAAGTAACGAAGTCGAAAAGAGGGAGCCGTTCATGATGAAGATTCTACCCTCCATTCTGCAAGGAGTGGATTATCTACATCGCCACCGTATAACCCACGGATACCTAGGGATGGTCGATGTGATCTTCACCAAGACTGCCCGTGTGCGCCTACGTGAGTTTGCTTGATGTTATCGTATTGCGCTTTGATTTCGTGTTCCTCATCTCCCCAATAGGTTTATGCGCGATGTTTCCAGACCAGCCTACCATGCGGAGGCCGAGAATATTACCCCCAGAGATTAACGTTGGGACACCCTACGGGCCTGAGGCCGACATATGGAATCTGGGATTATTGATTGTTGGTGCGTGCCAATCTCGAATCAACGCGTAGTATATAACTTCGAATTGTAGAAGCTCTCGACATGGAGAGAAAACTGTCATTAGAAGAGACGCCTGAAAATATTCTCACCGGCTGCAAAGCTACGCTGAATTCATCACCAATGATGCTGAAGATCATTAGAGCTACCCTAAAACCACGGATGAGCCGGCCGTCCGCGACCGAGATGCTCAAGGTTCGTCACTTGATTACGACGAACGATTGCGCTCACAGTAGGATTGCTAGTTGGTCCTTTCACGCCACCTGAACTCTTCAGGGCCTCGCCCTGCTTCAACATTACATAGCATATAATATAGACCAATAGATGTATACATGGACATGCATTGTATAATAGTAAAGATAGCACCAGCAGCATCTGCTTTTCACGAGCTTGGGAAAACAGATCCGCGAGCATGTGTACGCGATCATGTGACATTAATTACGTGTTACTGTTTTCAGGTCACTTCTTTCTTTCTTTCTTTCACTCACCATCACCCGCTTTCACCTTCCAGAATGGCCGTTGCCAAGTATCCCAAAGTAGCTGGTTCGCTGTATTCTCTTAGGAAGTGCTCGCGAAGCTTACAACCTGTTCATGATTGGCAGGGTATGACCTCGTTCAACAAATCGGAGGCGGTGGCTTTTCGACGTGAGTCATGTATCATTCCTGAGAAACGTGCGACTTAGTGACCAAGCGTTCAGTGTTTTTCGGGCTGTGAACGTTTCTGAGCAGAGAATTGCTGCTTGCAAGGTCATAGCGATAACGGCTGCAACGACGGACAAGGAAAGGAAAACCTTTGAGAAGGAGATGCGCGTACACTCTGCGCTCAAGCACATGAATGTACTTGAGTTTTTGAATGCCGTCGTGGTTGAGTTGAAGCATCAGCATACATATCACCCCGGCATTTACATATTACTGGAACTTGCTGCAGGTGGAGATCTCTTCGATAAGATTGGTGCGTAACACCGGCATTCCTATACTGCTAAGACTGACTTATTGCGGAACACAAAGAACCTGATAGAGGTGTCGGTGACGACGTCGCGCATCTCTACTTCAATCAACTGGTCGCTGGAGTGGTCAGTCTCTGTCTTCCATCCTGTGCGCCGCCTCATGTTGCCTTAGGATTACATACATAGCCAAGGCGTTTGCCATCGAGATCTCAAACCGGAGAACATATTGCTAGACTCTGCTGGGACATTGAAAATCTCGGACTTCGGACTATCGGCCGTGTACAAGCTCATGGACTCGGGGAAGACGCGGACTCTTAGTGAACGGTGTGGGAGTTTACCTTACATTGCTCCAGAGGTAACTACTATCTGAAAACCACGGGTTGTATGCTGATCTGACATTGCCAGCTGGCTATCGATACCCCATACCGAGCCGAACCTATCGACGTGTGGGGAATGGGAGTGATTTTATTTACACTCCTAGCCGGAAGTAAGGATCCCTTTGATTACTACCTGTTGCCATCTCAATTGACGCCACCCCAGATACACCATGGGACGAGCCGACCCGTCATAGTCCTGAGTTCGTACGATATGTTTCTGGCCAGATCTTCGGTGATGCGCCATGGTGTAGTTTCGAGGGAAACACCCTATGTCCGTCTTCCTTGCGTTGGCTTCTTCATGTTCCCTCCTGATCATTTTCTGTAGCTCTTCTTACAGGGATGCTAAATGTCGACCCATCGCAACGAATGACAATCTCTGACATAGCCGTCCACCCT